>VZSE01001269.1:0-97437 GCA_013398275.1 Promerops cafer | reverse complement strand
CCGGCCGTGGGGGGGGGCGCGCACGCGGGTGACGTTGGCTCTCCGGGCATGGGCAGGTGCAGGAGGTGGCGGTGGCCGGAGTTGGGCCGGCGGTAGCGGCAGGAGAGGAGGAGGCGGCGGAGGAGGAGGGGGGTCGGGCTCGGCCGGGGTTCGGGGACAGCCGGGACACCGCAGCGCCTCCTCTCCGCTCCCTCGCCCCTCGGGGACGCTCCCCCTCGCGGCGCGGAGGGCGGCGGGCGCGGCGCGGCCATGGCCGAGGAGCCCAGCGCGCTGCCCTGGTCCATCAACAAGGATGACTACGAGCTGCAGGAGGTCATCGGTGAGCGGTCATCGGGGTTTGGGGGGGTGCAAGGTGCCCCTCGGATGTGGGGCTGTGAGTCCGCCCAGGGAAGGGGGTTCTGATCCCCCTCAGCTGAGGGGGATCCTGTCACACACCGTGCAAAGGAGTGGGACTGTGTGGCTTCCCCTTCCCTCAGCCATGTGAGGGTGTGAGAGGGTCCGTTCCCCCACACTGAGCTGTGTGAAGGTGTGGGGGACCCATCAGCTTAGGGGGGTCTGTCCCCCCACTCTGAGGGGTGTTGAGGATGTGGGGTGCCCCTCAGCTGGGAGAGGTCCTGTCGCACACACCCCACGGACTGGGACTGTGTGACCACCCCCCCCTCCTCCAGCCACGTATATAGGAAGGATGTGAGAGAATCTGTCCCCCCGCCTTGCTGGGGACTCTGAGGGGCGTCAGGGTCTGTGGGACCCTTCTGCTGAGGTTGCTGCCCCTCCTCATCTGTGTGTGGGGCCCACGGAAGGGGATGTGGGTCTGCCCCATCCCAGGAAAAGATTGTGGTGGTCGCAGGGGCGTCCCCCTGCCAGGGGGCTCCTCCCTGGCCTCTGCCCGCTCCTCTGGGTAGGGTCTGTGTCTCCTCGTGTTGGGGTGAGTGGAACGGGATCCGCTTTGGGTAGGCTTTTCTTCCCACCACGGTGTGGTCTGGGATGTGCTGGGCGCGAGGTGGTCAGCGGGAGCGAACTCCAGAGCTTGCGTGGACTCTCTCCTTCTAGGGCACCCCCGTTCATTTTGGGGCGATCACTCCTCTCAGCCGTTTCGGAGCCCCGCGCTGCTTTGGTCCCTGCACAGAGGGTTTGGTAGAGCCGCCGAACGAGCCTTTTACCCTGGGATTTTGCTGCTGCTGTGCGTTTTCATTCATTGTCCTCAGCTTGAGGCCCCAGCCCTTGCTCTCTCCATTAAATGATTTTTTTTTTCCCCTTTTTCACTCTCTCTTGGCGTTAAACTGCCCATTTACCAAAGGCCTCCTGCTGTACTGATTTATTGGCTGTCTCGACCATTTTGTTGGGGTGTGTTTGAGGGATACATTGCTCTAGGGCGAGTGTGTGACACATCAGAGGTGGTGCCACAGGTGACTCTAAGGTCAGTTCCTCCCGTCTCACCCTCCGGAGACTCGGAATGAAGCAGGAGAGTGGCAGGGCAGGCTCTCGGCCAAAGGGTTTTAGGAAGGAGGTTAATTCTTTGAGTAATCTTTGTGGAGTGCTTTTATTTGAAGTTTCTGGATGACGTAGCACTGTCATGCCCAGGCTTTCCATCTCTGCCTCGTGGGGAGGCTTGTTTTCTGTTGAGGGTGGGAGAATTTGTGAAAATGCTGTTTTAAGAGTTTAAATTCTTAGCATTGTTTGAAAGTAGGAAGGAACTAAAGCTGTGGAGTGGGGGAAATCCTTCTGGAAATCCCTGTTGCTCTGTGGGATCAGGCTTTGTCCTCTGCTCAGAGGGAGCAGCAGTGCTTTAGGAAGGAGACCAGCTCCCTGTAAAGACAGAAGATGTAATCCTACAGACCAACCCTTTAAATCTCCTCTGGAAAATGTGCCCTGGGGAGGAGGATGTTCAGCCTCCTTGAGGAGCAGGAGATATAGGTGTGGGGAGGAAGGGGGAGAAGGTGCCACTGGTTTCCTGGGCAAAGAGAACTGAACTTCTCTGTGTAGGAAATACTTCCTTTTCTTTTGAGAGCCTGCAAAGGGGTGCTTTGTGGTGGCACAAAGAAAGGATTTGGACCTGAGTAATCAAGGATAGGAGCAAATGCCTCTTTGTAGCTGGGGAGTGGGGTGGGATGGGAACAAAAGGGAATGTAAATACACTTCTGCTCTTGGGAGAACTTGCTGCTGGACATCCCACAGCCTCAGAGTACTGGGAGGAGCACAGAGATGTGTTGTCTCATGTTAGCTGACAGAACTTGGGGAGAAATTTGGAAAAAGTGTTTAATTTCTTCTGTATCTTCTCCCTGTTCCTCTGCAAACTGAGTTTCTGGATGTCGCCTGCTCACTGAAAGGTTGTGTTGGCATTTTGGCATGTGATGGAGTGTACACTGAGATGTGTATATTGCAAACATATGGTTTCTCTTTTTAACTTTCCTGTCCCCTGCCCCCCCTTTACTCGTTTCAAACACTGGTGTGTCTGCCAGCGGCCTGGATGGAGATGTGACGCAAGTTTCCTAGCACGTATATGATTTGTGGGACAAAATGTCACTATGTTAACTGAGCTGGACTGCCTTGCCTCCTGCTTCATGTCTCCTGTAAACCTCAAGGGTTTTTTGGTTTTTTTTTTTTTTTTTTTTTTTTTTGAGCTCTCTTTATAACTGAAGAGCTGTAAAGGTTCTTCAGCACAGAACAAAGAGACGTTCTGGTGTGGAAAGAGATGAACCTTGTATTGGTGCTTTTAAAGGATTTAACTTGTTTCCTGATGAAAAAAAATATTACTCTTAAAATTTAGAGTAAATTTTGAGACTACCAGCTCAGCTGTTTTTTCACATGGAATAATGGAAATCCATTTGTAGTCCAGTTCTTTAATTTGTACTGTTTTTGCCTGCAGATAGCCATATGTGGCTTTTATTGCATGTGGATGGTTCCATACCACTCAAGTGCAGGAATAGAAAAAGCGAGTTTCCTACCTGCAAAGAGAACCTCTACCGTAAAACTACCCCCCTGATTCTGGCTAATACTATATATAAATAAAAAAGGATTACTCAGCACTGGGGATGACTCATGCCATTATAAAGGTGTGGATTAATATCTGTCTTGATTATGCTTGGTTAGTGTTAGTAACTGCTGAGTAGCCTCCTTAGGCTTAAATAACTTCTGGTACACTGAATCAAGGAGCTTTGATCAGATGAGAACCTGATTTCATTTTAAAAAAGGATAAAATGCAGGTGGGGGTAGAGGAAGCAATTTAAAAAGCATTTCAATTAAATGTACCCCCAGAGTAGCAAGAGTTCTGCAGGTGAATAGGGCCTTTGGAGACACTGCAATTTTTATCTAGAAAGCAGAATATAGCCTGTGCCGTGGTTGTGAAGGTGGTTGGGTTTCTGAGCGTGGATTGCATATAAATTACTGCAGTCTTCTTTTTGAAGCCTGAAAAAAATTCGACCTCACGCTGCTTGTGCTGATCAGATACTCACACATGCGGGTTCCGCTGGATCTCACAATTCCTCTTGGAAATGCTGGTAGCGGGAGTGAAGTTGGTTGGAACTGGGTCATTCTCCTTTTGCTACTTTTTTGGAAGGATCAGAGCCATGCTGACTGTGGCTGTTTGATTTAGGAGCATCCCCCTTGCTGCAAACAGCCCGTGCCAGAAACAGGAGATAAATTAGTGGTGGGAGTGCTCCCAGGCTCTGTTCCTGTGCCCTCTCTCCCCTGACAAATTCCTTCGCAGCGATGAGGACAGCGCAGGCTGCATGAACAGATGTGGTGGGAGTTTCTTATCCCATCAGAAATCAAGCCTAAATTGAAAATTGAAGTCACCATTTATGGAATGATTAGTTTTTTTAATGACTGTGCTTTGAGTAGCTTTGGAGTCAGGCTTTGCCTGTAAACATGTTGATCTTTTGGGGCTGAATATTTAGATTTCTATCTGTGTTCATCCCAGCCTTGTGTGGGAGAACATTTTTTTGTGGATAGAGAGGAACTTCTTAGAATTAAGGTATCTGCTCTCCCAAATTTTATCAAGATGTCTGTGGTCATCTGTCTGGTGCCTGTGTAGGAGCCTCATGTGCTGAGAAATCACAGCCATTGAAAAAGAGCAGCCTGGAGGTGCTGACCAGGAGCAATCGGGGTTTTTGGATGGAAAAACCAGGCTGGAATGGGAGGCTCTTGTCCAATGATAACTTTAGGGGTTGGGGTTTTTTTTTGAGCGTGATGTTCATTGCTAGCTGTGGTCCCTGTGTGCTGGCTGCAGCCAGTTTCACACGCCTGATATTTAAAACCCATTCAAGAAAAATGTTACACTGTACAAAATATAGCTGCCTGAGCTCTAAATGGAGTGTTTAGGATTCAGTCTTGGTGCCATATGTTTTGTTTTAGCATTTCCTCATGGATTCCCACTCCTCCCCCCCAGCTTTGCTGAGCAAAATTGATTCCTACACTGTATTCCCAGTATTCAGGCTGGTTAATTCATTTGAAGACTTTCTTTGTATGCTCATTTTTTCCACATGATGTTGGTGGAAAAGCCTTAGTTGTTTTATATTATGTTAAAACTTACATTAAATTAACTTTGGGCAAATGTAGATAAATTAAAAAAATGAGTAGTCATTCATAGTACTTGGTCTGCTTGGGAATTGAAGTGAGAGATGCTCAGTACCAGTTTTTCTGCTGCTTGGATCTAGATAAATATATCTTGTGTGATCCTGAATGCAACAGAATAGCCAAGCTACTCCTGCATCCAGGCTACCTTTCCTCTGGATACTTGACACATCTCATTTCTTTAAGACCTTTGATACCTTTGCCCTGCTAGAATTAGAGTGAACTGAGTAGCTTTTCACCTCTGGGGAAGCAAAAGCAAAAGGTGTTTGGTTGTGCGTGTGCCTTTTTTTAGTGCCTCTGTTGTCTGTGCCCTGATAGGAGGGAGGATAAAATGCACAAGGCAGCAAAATGAGGACTTACAAAGCCAAGCAGTGATGAAGGAGGCTGGCTGGGAAGAATATGTGGTTGTTAGCCTTGCCTGCTGGTTGGAGGTGAGAGCAGAGACAGATCCCGCTGCTTTCAGCTATTCTGGGGTATTAAGGGAAAAAAAAACAACATGCAGGGTGTTTCATGTGGAAGAGTTTACACTTTCCTGGGATTGGTTTCTATGTAGCAGTTGCTTCCAGTACTGTTAGGTACCTGGGCCGATTAATATTTAACACTTCAGTTTCTCAAGAATCCATTTAAATAGTTTCAGTTTAATGAAAATATCTTGGCTGGTGCTGGGGAGTGTGGCTGTGCTGTGCTCCAGAGCACACCTGAGGGGTGTACATGCTGCCTGACAAATGCATGCCTGGGAGGCTTCTTGCTTCTGCAGGTGATGAAATCTTGAAGAGAATCAACTCTTCCCCAGAACGTTTGTCTATTTAAACTTGGCAGCATCTCTTTTCTTTCTGCGTGTTAGCAGCTTGCCCACTAAGTCAGAGATGTAATCTTTTAATAAAAGATGGAGCTCTTTAAAATGATGGCAATAACACTTATTGCTAATTGTATTAGTGCGTTGCAACAAACTGTGTCTTGGTCAAATTTTCTTGGAAGATTTCCCCAGAACTGGACAATATCCATTATAAATCTCTGCAGCAGTAAATTTAGCTGTGGACATGCTAATGGAGTGCTTGTAAACTTGGTGTTATTAAACTTTCTTAATAGGGAGAGACAGACTTGAGGGCTTTGTGGGTGTAGAAGAATAGCTGTTGGAGCAGTGGAATTTGGCATTGCAAAATCTTTGAAATATCAGGATGCTGGGGCTTTCCAGACAAGTTCAGCCTATTATCCTGCGTTCCCTTTAGAATCAAATAACTGAGATGCAGATATGAAGAACTTGGCTCTCAAAGTTGCTGCAGTTTCCTGTGACTTCACCTAAGGGAGTTCAGCCTTGACATTTCTAAAAAACACGTGAAACTCTGTCTCTCTTCCTGGCAGCCACACGGGAAAGTCTTGGAGACAGGGTTAGGTCCCTGGCTGACAGGCAGTCCAGGCTCTTAATCAGAAGGTCATAGCTCTTGGTGTGTGAGAAGAGATGGGGTACCTCTGGTAGGCAAAATAATGCATATACTAATGAAGGGAGCCAGACTAAGAACAAAATCCAACTTGTCTGGCTTGAGTAAGATAAGATCACTTTAGCAAATGGTGTAACAACAGCTGAATGGCAGCAAGGATACAGGCGCCTGACTGGGTCCATGGTTACTGAGTGAGAATTTGTCATGTCCCTCGTGTGCATGAACATAAATTAAGGGACTGACCTTAGTGTGGGGTGCTGTGAGCCCTAAGTTTGATCCCTTAACTTGTCTGAGCATGTTGTTTGCCTTGAAACACTGCTCATGAGTGGGGTTTTCATGTTAATTATCACAGCCTGCATATTCCTTGGTTTTAACCATATTAGGTGGTCCTGTCACACTGTATAAGCAGGTAGGGATTTGTTGTGATACAAGTGCACAAACGAAAAATCAGTACCTCTTTTCACAACTGCTCAACAGCTACGACAACCAGCAAAGTTTTTTTCCCAAGTCCTTTCTGTCACCACTCCCTGAGGTTCTTAAAGATTGTTGTTTCCTGGTGTGCAGCACTGCGCACAGAATTTTTGCTTAATGTGAATTTTCTTGTAATTAAGAGAAATTCCATCCTGGAAAAAATATTTGGTTATGTATCAACCTCCATCAAATGGGAGTCTAATGTGTCTTGCCAGGATTTGAGACCTCTTTGGTTCTACACACTGGTAAGTCTGCAGGGGATGATTGTCTTCCACACTTAAAGGCTTCATCCCATCTGTGAATGAAGTACAGAGTAAATTCAGAGCACTGATTCACTTTCTCACCAAGTTACCATATTAGGCAAATCTTCCTTTCACCTTCCATCCCTTAGTTTTATACAGCTTGTAATGCATGCTTGTGAAACGACACCTTCAAAGTCTGATAACTCAGTCAAATTAAAATGCATTTGTGAGGGAATACAGAAAAGTTTTTCTGAATAAGTTTTTAATTTTTTGCTAGATTTCAATTTTCTGCTCCAATTGCCTTGTGTTGAGAGTTTGGGGCGGGGAAGAGAAAAAATTTGCGTTTTCTTTCATTTCACTGTTCCATGCTAGACTGACTTTATAGCATTCTTCCCAATGGATATTTCCTTTAGGCAGGAAATGAGCCTATGTAAATTCATTCTGGAAATAAAAGGTACAACCAGCTGTTAAGGAATAGTGTGAATTGAAATACTTCAGTGATCATCTCTTACTGTAGTAAATTCTCCTTGGGTTTTGCCAAAGTTTTACTGTTTTATAGTCATGAATGGTAATTTAAGGACAAACTTTACTCTTATTGCTAGCACCTTGCTATTAATAAAGCTGTGTGGGAGGATGCTGTTCCCATTTCATCCATCCACAGAGTTGAATTAAGTTAAAATTGCAGAGTGAAAATTTGACCTTGTGTATCCACCTCACTTCTGGTGAGATCTGACTGAGCACGTGGCTTGTCCAGTGGTATCCTCTGCTGGCTTGTTGTGTGGAAGAATTGAAGTTGGCTTTTGCCTTAGAGCAGAGCTAATTGACAAATTTCACTGTTCATTACAGGGGAGGGTGTTGTCGGGTAGGAAAATGTCTAAAAAACTATTTGTGAATGTGGAATTGTGTTGAGGTGCTTGTGGCAGGGTGTGAGATTATTGCATCTTGGGGCAGTTCAACGTATGTTTTGTAAAACTGTTGGTTTACTAAGTATTGTGTGAAAGCTCCATAGTTACTGTTGGACAGGTTGCACATTTTCAATTTTGATTCTCTTGGAGTTAGGCTCTTGTTCATTTTCAGTCTTCAGGGGATTTTAAGTCCATTTCCTTAGGTTCTGGGGTTCCTTCCAGCTTTTCTGAAAAGGAAGCCTTGAACACAGTGCAGACGGTATTGGAAAATGATGGTATTTGAAAAGTGAGAGAGCACATTAATGGCTGTGGGATGAGAGCACTTACAGAATATTTTTCTTAAAAAAATTATTGGCTTGGCTGTGCTCTGAGCTGATACCTGTTGAGGTAAGTGGGGCAGCTGAAACTGCAGTTTGGAATTTCAGGCTGTCTCCAGCTTCAGGCAGGCAACACAATATTAGGTTATCTTGATGTCTTGAAAATTTGTCAATTGAAGCCAATGCTTCTTGTTGTGGAGTAAACACCTTTCCTGCAAAATCCATGGAGATGGATTTCATGATGTCAATTTTCAGAACAAAACCAGAAAGTTTCTGTCACTTACTTTGCTGAGACACAGAGCTAGTGAGGACTCTGAGGGTCATGGAGTTCAGTCCCCTGCTCTGGCTGATGCCAAACTGTATAATCCCTATACTGAATTAATGAATGCTTGTGCTGGAAATGGCACATGGGGGAATTACAGGCACACGTTCTATTAAACACTCAAATCTCCCTGTGACCCTGTCATTGCTGGATGAAACAGCTGCTTAATGGATTCCCCACGAGAGTGGGAAGTAACAATGCCTTGTCTTTCATAGCATGTGGCTGAGGCTTGGTGGTTTTCTTACACTACTTGCTTTATGTTCAGGCTGTATCTGCAAGGACAATTCCCTGTGAAGATGCCGGAAAGCTGAACCTTGGTGCTGTCTCCAAACCTTAAAGGTGTTGATACAAATGTCTCCAGTTTGTAATTCCTCAAGATCTACCAATGGAAATGGAGTTCTTTAGAAACTTGATGTGTTATGTCTTTACTTCTAGGCCACTTCTTTGTGAACCTTTCTGTCTCTCACCATGCAAAGTAGTCATAAAATTGTAGAGTCATGGGATCATTAAGATTGGAAAATACCTTTAAGATCATCAAGTCCAGTCAATTACCCTGCACCACTGTGTTCACCACTAAACCCTGTCCCCATGAGCCACATCCATTGTTTTTTTAATACTTCCAGGCATGGTGATTCCACCACTTTCCTGGGCAGCCTGTTCCAATGTCTGACTGCCCTTTCAGTGAAGGTGGTTTTCCTAATATCCAATATAAACCTCCCCCTCCTGTGGTGCAACTTGAGGCCATTTCCTCTCATCCTGTCCCTCATTACCTGGGAGAAGAGACTGACTCCCACCTTGCTACAGCCTCCTTTCAGGGAGTTGTAGAGGGCAAAAAGGTCCCCCCCAGGAGCAGCAAGCAAGCTGAAAGGTGAAGCCATTAGTTCCATCCTTTCACTAAAGTAGTCATTGAGGATGCTAATTGCTGTCTAATAAATAGCTTGGTATTAACAGCTAATAAATACCTTGGTATTGACTTGCAGCAAACTGTACTTCACTGGAAAAAGCATCTTGAGCATGAACAGTTTTTCTGTCGAACAACTCACCAATGCAAATCTTATTTGAACAGCTGAGAGGCCTGATGAACTGGCAACCTCAGCTCAGTTATTTGTCCAGATCCTAAGGCTCAGGATGGTTCTCGTTACTCTTGGTTAAAGAATGTCATTTTTAACTAGTGGGCTCATTTTGTGTGCTGAACAGACTAATAGATGCAGAAAATATTTACTAGATCAAGATATTTGCTGAAAAGAAAATAGCTTTTGAGAGAGGATATATCTGATACTTAAAAGCTTATTTACCTAAAATAACCACAGTACTATCAAACATCTGCACTGTAAGCAGACAGATTGTTCTGTTAAGTGGAAACCCGGCCAAATAAAATATCCTCTACAGCTGACAATTACATTTGAGACAGAGTTCAGAGATAAAGATTGGGAGGGAAGAAAGGAGAACACTGGCTTGGCTACTGTACCAGTGCTGTGTTCTGAGCCTTGGTAATACCTGATGACAGCCAACATGATATTTACATGGCTGCATATACCATAAAGGCAACTGACAGTGATTAAAAGGGAAGGATGAACCTTCTCCACTAAAGTTGCTGTGTTTGAAAATGAGATGTTTGAGCCTGCTTTCCATCGTGTAGAATTAACACTGCATAGCTGCAGTGCCCTTTAAATTAGCCAGAGATGTTGGCACAAAATCAAATAAATATAATTGGTTTCAAACTAAAAATCTAATTTAGGCATGCTAATAGCATCTTAAGTAAATGTGGCAGGTCACGCAGGACTTGTGTAACTGGCCCTTGGAGCTTACTGTAGTTACTGCCATGGGGAAAATGGTCTCGGAGGTGTTCCCCAAATCACCTGGGTACCTTGGACAGCTAGAGGGTGTTTTATTAAAGGCATGATGGGAATGTCTCCTAGTCTGGACTGATCTGGGATATCGTGAGGGCTGCGGGAGGTTACCATACAGCCAAGAGCAGCACCCTCTGCCACCGTCTCTTCTGTGCTTCGGTGTTTGCAGTGGAAATTTTGGAGAACTATCAGATGGGCTGATGCTCCTCCCTGGTAATCCTTCTCTCTGCTGATACCTTCTGTGGCCAGTGGCTTTTCCCCTGGTCTTTTTTCTCCTTGCATGTCTTGCTCTGGTGTGTGGTGTCTGATGCTGGGGGGCTGCAGCTCTTTGTCTTAGGGAGGCAGAGGGAAGTTCGCCTTGGCTGCATGTGTGTGGGCTGGTGACTGCAGATGAAATCAAACAGCAAAGTGACCTGGTGATAACTTTGTCACATATCCAGCTGACATGCTTTGCATGACCAACACTATTCCTCGCCCTCTATTCCAGTCCTGGCCTGTTTTATATTGACAGGCTGACGGTTTTCTCTCCAAGCCTGTCTCTTCCCTGCTTAGTCTGTGAGGATTCTCAACCTGCATGTTTACCGAAGGTGGAAAAGAGAAGACGTTTCTCTGTGTTCAGGGCCTAAGAGATACTGAAAGATTTCTGAGAGAACAGTGCGGTATGGGGTGGAGTGAAAATTTCCATAAGACTCCCTTTCCTTTCTGCAGAAACCTTGGCGTTGAGTCGTTTAGATTACAGTGGCTAATGTCTCTCCAGCTTAGAAGTCAATGCCATTTATTTATTTATAATTTAGAATTCAGTGGGGCCATGGGTAGATGCTCCTACCTTGGGGTACTGCCCATCAGTTGCTGATGGCTCTGAAAATAATACTGGACTTCTTACAAGTGATTGGATTTGGGTTTATATTCCTTCCTCTGAGTCTGAGATGTGAATTAAAGACTTGGGCAATAAGTCTGCAGCATCGAGTGTTTCTGTATTGATGGACCACTGGAGGGGAAGCATGTTTAAACAAGTGCTGGCAGCACTGTGCGATCTTTGCTGGCTTATCATCCTTCTCCACTGTACATGGAGCACTGGAATCTTGAGAAATACATTGTCTTACATGGGCAGAAACCTCTGAGATCTGGACATGATGTGTGGTTTTCAGTGGTATTCTCAACTGCGAGAGCTCTTGTCAAGATGGTGAATAATTCACTGTCAGCAAGTTTACATGCTGTTCAAATGTTTTGGCTCTATTTCTAATTGGACAGCAGACTTTCAGAATATGCTTCTCCTTATTTTCTGAAATTCTTTGAGCATGCTTGATTAATGCTGGAATATCAGTTGTCTGTTGGACACTGCAGGTGCTGACATAAATTGAGCAAAGACTCTCAGGCTTTGAGAAATACACATAATGGTGTCTTTAATAACAGAAACCCCTTGTAATGTGAGTACTGTTTGAAATCTTTGGCGTCACAACTTGCACAGAATCTCAAACTACTAGAGCTCCGGCTCTGCTGGAATAATTGATGAGAAAGCGTTGCCAAGTGATACACCTGCAATTTCAATGAAACAAATAGGAACTCACAAGTGAAAACTGCTTTTTTCTATTTCTCCTTCCAATTCTTCAGTAAAAGGTCTAGACTTTTTTTTCTAGTCATCAGATGTGCTGGTGTGAAATGGAAGTCACTTGCATTTAAGTGTTAATTCTCTGCCTGGACTTGTTACCTCCCCATCCTTGCACTATCTCAGGGTGTTGTCCATCACATGCCCTGTGTCTTACTGTACCTGCAGCCACCTTTGGCTTGAACCCAGCTGAATGTTCCCAGCGCTGGGCTATGCTCAAGGTGAGCCTGAACCACGAATGAACCTGCTGCATGCAGTGATGTGAGTTAGGCTGGACTGAAGGGCAGGGCGACATTTTGACATTGACCACACGGAAATGCAAAGTTTTAAAATTATTTATTTAAACTGAGGTTGAGCTGTTGTTCCTAAATCCGTTTCATCAGAAATACAAGAGTAGCCTTGTAAATGTGAGAGTTCAGCTGTTAAGCTGCCTGCAGGACTGCAGCATGCACACAGTGCAAGTGTCTTCATATGTAGTCTGTACTTATGCTGTGATATGTAGTCCATGGGGATTGCTGGTTTTCTGCCACCCCCCCATATAGGCTTTAAATTTGGCTCCCTCACAACTTTCCAGTTAAATCTGCTTTCACTTTCTGCCTTTGCTTATAGTTCTCTGATTTATTTCTTCCCTGCCCTGTATTAGCAAGTGTTTCGCTCTTCTCTACACAGTATTTTTCCATCTGTGCTGTTGAACAAACTCTGCAGGACTCCAGTTGAGAGAAGGTGCACCAAGTTAAACCTGGCCTCTTACTACCTTTACCAGGGCTTTAAATAGGTGCTTGTGCTGTGGATGTGTCATCCTTCAGCTTGTAAAGAAATGTAAAGCCCTGGTTCTTCTCTCAATAGGCAATACTATTCACAGTAAACTTGTATTGGGAATGAATTGTGGAAAGGTGTCTGGGCATGAGTGTGGCTGTGCTGGTGCAGCTCTGGGAGCTTCCTGGAGGTAGGTGCATGTCTGCACTCCCATGTTGCTGTGGGAGGGGAGCTGTGCTTACTCCTGTGCTTTTGTAACTTTTTTGTGTCTTGTCCATGGATTATTGCTGTGCTGCTGCTGCTGCATCAGTTTACCACAGGCCTCCCAACCAGGCACAGAGCAAACCCAACTGAATGCTCCCCTACTGGTTTTGCTGCTGCTCCCAGTGTCTCTAACAGCAGTACTCATAGCCAGCCTGCTGTTTGAGCTCACTCTGAGCAGTGCTAGAAGCACCCAAGTGATCTTCCTGCTGATTTGGGGCTGTAACTCCACTTCTAGAATTGTTAACACTCTTCCCGCCGTCCCATGCTGAATAGATTCACTTTGCTGTGAAAGCTTTTTCCTCTCCACAGGTAAGCAGACTTTTTGCCCCCTCTGTGGCAATACTAGGAGTATGTCCAAGTCCTGTTATGAATTCCCTTTGGTTTTATTAATGCTATTTGTAGCTGTTATTGTAGATTCCATCTTCCATTTTGTAGTAAGAATGTGACATGTAGTGGGGAGAGGGCTTGAAAAACATATTCGAGGACCATTAACATTACTTCACTCTTCCTGAATTGTGGGGCTTGTGCCAGCAAGACTTTGACATCCAGTGGACTCTTGTTACCAAGTCCTGCTTGGGGAAAGGAGTATTCCCATCCCTTGTTGAGTTGGCTGGAAATTTGAGTAGGCTTTTTTTTTTTTTTTGCTAGCTTGTTTTTAGAAGCAGTCCATTCTTTGCAGGAGGACTCTTCTCACCAGAAGCCTCAAACGAGGAGTAGAAAATAGAGGCATCACTTTGCCTTCATAGGAAATGGACTAAACAATGCAAGATCGGTCTGAATTTGCAATCCAGTATTTAATTTCTGGTTTAATTAGATCTGTATTTGCCCTGTGCTCTGTAAGAACACACAAGAAATTCTCTGCCCAGTCTTGTAGCTTCTTCTTGTTTTATTGCTGTATTGTCTTTGGAATGAGTAATCAGAGCAGGGCTCCCACAGCTCTTTGGCAGGAGGCTGTCAAAGAGTTGAAGCGTCCAGAGATGGAGTGAGCCTGCAGAGACACAAATACCAAGCCTGGGTTGTAAAGCATTAAATGTCTCCTGGGCTTGGGGATACCTGAAAGTCATTGCTTGGTCCAGAGCAGCCTTGCTGGGAAGTGTTTTGTGTGCACTGTTCATAAGAGGAAAACCCGGGGGCACAATTATAAACAGAGCCTGCGTCACAAGCGGCTTTCTGGCACCGCACTCCAGATAGTGGAGGATGGATTCCAGATCTCGCTTAAAAATAGAGAGGTCGTGTGTGTGCAGGGAAGGGTGGAAGCACTGGGCAGCGTTGTGCGGAGGTGTTCGGCTGAGCATTGCCCCATGCTGAAGGAGACTGGAATGTGACTTATGGGGACAGGTGTGGAGAGCGGGATTTCCCCAGCCTTAGAAGAGTTGTTGCTGTCCTCAGTTACCTAGTGTGAAGTTCTAGAGGAGATGGAGCTGAATTGTACAGAGGTGTGTGGTGGAAGGCCAAGGCTGGGAGCAAAACTGGGAGATCTGATTAGTTAGCAAGGGGGGAAAAAGGTTTATAATATGGATGGTCAAACATAGAAATGGTCAAAAAGATTATAGAAATATCTCTTGTTAAAGCAAATCCAAACTAGACTGAATTTGAAGCTGAGGAAACTGATCTAAGCTGGGATTTGATTCTGCTTTCAGCAGGAGGGTGGACTGGAGCTTCCTTCAAACCTAAATGGTTCGTAATGTTCATTTGACCCTGGGAAAGAATATTTCCTCTACAGAGGGGATTTGATACTGCAGTAGGATGAGTGTCGCGGCGGGTGGCGGTGAGGTGCCGCGACCTTCCGGAAGTGTCTCCGATAAAGAGGCGTTCGGTGGCACAGGCACTCGAGCGCTCAGCGCACGCACACCAGATAGTGATTTCAGCTCTTAGGGAATCCAGCGACGGAATAAGGCGAGAAGGGGCTCCGTATAGAGTTCCACGGGGAGAGTTTATTCATCCACACACAGAAGGCCCAGGGACTAAGACAAATGACACGGCAGGGTGCAGGGCATATATAGAGGATAGCAGGGGCGGGGCAGAGCATCAGGACCAATGAACTGAGGGCACAGGGGTGGTACAAGGGTAAAGGGCCAATAGGAGGTGCCAGGGTGGAAGGGCGGGGTTACACAAACCAGTGGGAGAATGGGGAGTGAAGAATGTACTGAAAATGGGAAACGGGACACATAAGGGTAAAAGAGGTAGGAAAGGCCAATGGGCCAATGGGCTGAACAGAACTGGGGATGATTAACATAGTGCTGCAGAGCACCATGGGAGAAGCCTTGTTTCTCACCCTGACTTGGGGAGAATGCCGGGAGCCTATGGCACATTCCTCCAGACTATTGCCACCACTTTTTCTCCAGTAGGTTCATGAGCCTCCACAGATAAAGAGTGAAGCTTCAAGACTGTTATGAGATACATTTGCTGTTGATTGTAGCAGCTTTGTGAGCAACTGAGTTAGAGTGAAGGGAAACTTTCACATCTCTGAGGGTGCTTAAAGTAAATTTAAATTTTGGGCAACGCTGTTTTGTGAGTCCTTCTTCCATGTAACTACTTCAAACCACTGTTGCACGTGGTATGAGAATATTATCCTGGAGCCAGGATTTGATGCGTGTCTTGTGACCATTTGGCATGACTGTTCCGTTGCTTAAGCAGATCTCTCTGCCAAGAGGATCTCTGGCTTCAATTGCATTTGCCTGGGAAGAGGCATTGGTGCAGTTCATCCCAGTCTTACTGGGAGAGCTGCAATGTCCTTATGTGGCTGCAGAGATTCAGTTCAATTGGAGACAAAGTGCATGGGAACATGTTGTGTCCTCTGGTCAGTCCCCTGTCTTTCCACTCTTCCAATTAGCCTTGAAATAATTGGTTTCCATTAACTTCAGCTGAGATCTCAGAGGGTTTGTCTTTATTTTCAAAAACGGAAGCTTCATGTAAATTGTGGAACTGTAGAAGCGATGGTGTCCAGCCTCCTTTGAAAGCTGATGCTGGGCTTTCATGGGGAATTTGTCTCAAGGAGTTCAGGCTGGACCTGTGCATGCTGAAGGTACAGGGACCATGGATCCAGGGATCCAAAGGAGATAACCTGGAAAATCAGGCTTCAGTAACTGAGTGCTTGGGGACTTTTTTATTTGGGTTATTTTAATCCTGTCAGAGGTTGGTTTTATTTCAGAAAGAGCCATTTAATCGTAGAAACATGAAAGAAGCAGGGGTTAGAAAGGGTATGTTTTCCTCTTAAGGCGGTGTTTTCTAAAGTAGGTCGTGACCCTCATATGCAGGAATTTTGCAGCTGCTATCCTAAGGGTTGGAACTATATCTGAGAGCCTTACAGAGGCAAAAGTAGGGGGTATTCAGCAGATCCTAATACCCATTTGGGGTCTCTTTCCTCCCCATCATCCTTCAACGAAATGATCTCCTGCTTTTCAGGAATAAAGCAGCAAGCATTTGGCTGCGCCTGGTTTTCATTGTTTTGCTAAGCCGTTATGTAGGAAGAGATTAACCAGGGAGCAAATTTTCTCCGAAAGCTGATCTTGAGAGAGGAGGAGGGAAGAGCCTCAGCACTGACCTTGATCAGAGTGTCTTGAGGTGGGGAGTGAGCAGGAATCCAGCACAGGAACATTAACCCTGTGCTGCCCACATTGTCAGGACTGCAGTTGGCTCTGATCGCAGCAGATATGTGACTGCTGGGAGAGTTGGTTTGTCCAAGTTGTGCTGCCTTGGCACAAACTGCCCTTGGGGTTTTTCCTCATTGAAGGTTGTTCATAGCAGCCCAGGAAATCTCTTCCCGCTGTTGCCCATATATTTGTTACGTGCTCTTAAACTTTACCAAACTTCCTCGATGAGCAAATTTTTATGTTTCTCTCTGTTGGTGTCATCTCTCCCTACGCTTGTTTTCACTTAGCAATGTGTTCAGCATTCTCACTGCAGCTTCCCTCCTTTCTTTCTCTTGCCACCCTGGCATTTGATAAACCAACTGTGTGGCTGCAAAGCCTGAAGTGCCCATGTTGCCATGTTTTCTGAACTCTCCAAAGAAGCATGGAAACCCGTCTTTGTTTGGTCCCAGAAGCACGGCACGCTGCTGCTGCCACCAAAGAGCAGCTTGCTTGTGGCACATCGTGCTGCAGCTTGGCTTAATCCTCGCTTGATACGCTTTTGAGATTTCATTGTTTCTCTATAATTAGTGCTACAGAGGAGCTGAAAGAAATGACGAATTAGCGGGAGAGGGGGGAGTGGAGAGAGCAGGTGGTGATCGAACTAAAGAGAGCTGCCAGAAAAGTAGGAGCAGCAGGGAATTAAATGGGAGGAGTCTCGAGTTCAGATGATTCCCTGCCATGTGCCCAGAAGGATTTAGTTTGGGATTTCATTACTCTTCAAATAATGCCATACACTCATAACAGATCGGGTCCCAGTAGGCTGAGGCATTGTCCAGCACTTAGCGAAAAGCAGTTTTTGCCCTGAAGTCCTAGTGAGCATTGATCCTGCAGACTTGAGGACTGGAAAGAAGCTGTAGCATGAGTGGTCCTGCTTTTAATTAGGCTGCATCTATTGTTTCTGGTAGTAACAGCCTAAAAGAATAAAACACAAAGCTAGTCTTTGTGTGGTGACTTCTTTAAAGCCCTGGACTTCATTTTGTGAAGGATTTGATTCACAGTGATGATTTTGCATCTGGATAGTAAGAAGCACCTCTGCCAGTTGTGCTTACACAAACTGGGTTTAACTGGCACAGAAATCCTGGGATGTCATGCTGTGAGGGAAAGCAGAAGTATGCTGACACGATTGAGTGTCTGAGATATACAGAAAGAGTCTTTGAACACAGATACTTGTGCTGATGAGGGCAGGTAGCTTTACAGGTAAAAAAACACAGTGAGAAACCAACTGGGGAGTGAAGAGGGTTGTGTCACAAGACAGCCCTCTGAGGTGCACAGTCATATATTTTTCCAGCATCTGGCTTGTGTTCTCAGCCTCTATTACTGTGCACCAAGACATCCAAAGAAAAAAATCATAATACTGGTGCTTTGAATGTGTCAGCAGCAACATTTCTTCTGGGATCTAACTCTTTCCAAAGAACTGATAAAGTGTTTGTTTTTTGTTCTGACTTCCAAAAGGCTATTGCTGTAGGGAGACCAGCAGTTCTAGGAAGTGCAAACTCACTTCTGCCTTTTGTCACCACTTCTGTGTGTGCTGCTGTCTTTGTCTTGAGCCTTTGTGTTTTACTTTTTTTCCCCCCACCAAAGAAACAGCAGAAACAAAACAAGAGAAGCAGGTACTGGGTGGAGAGGAGTAGGTTAGTGCCACCCAGGATTCCCAGTGAGTGGGGATTCATTTGTCCTGGGACTGCTGCTTTCATGCTGGATTCCTGCACCTGCTGGGCAGAGTGACTACAGGGAGTGAATGTGGAGGTTTGCTTTTGGGATGTTTGTCCTGTGCTTAATGTTGTGTATTTCAGCCCTGCTCCTGGCAGTCTAACCAAACTCTGCTGTCAAAAGCTCCTCTCCTTGTTCTTTCTGAGCACTTTGTATTAAATATCTGCATAGACCTCTCCATCATCTGTCATTTGCTCAAAAGTCTGCTTACAGCACTCAAACTTTGTTTTCAAAGCCCCTTTAAATATTCTTGCTATTATTGCTGTCCTTTTCCTTACAACTTTGTTTTGCCTTGTGCTATGAATAGTCTCTGAAAAATAATGTGTGCAAGTAATAAATGGCCTAAGTCTTGAAATTCTTAAAATCCCATTTGCTTTGGGAAATAATAAAGCTTTAGCAGCCTTAGCATTTTGTGTTCTGCACCCTTCTGCCATTAAAATGTAAACTCCTGAGTACAGGGAGTCCTGGCAAGCTGATGCTGATGTCCCGGGTGCACTGGCCATGCCATATAAAGTGAAGTCAAAGTCCTGTAGCTCCGCTGTAGCAGGTGCTGGTTGAAGATTAGAGGAGCAGAGTCCCATAGTTCAGGGCTTTTCAATTTATTTCAGTGCGACTTGGAATGGAGCAATTTTCCTCTATCTTTCAGGGCTGAGTTTCAAGCTCTTTCCCTCACCTGGAACTTTGAGTTGGTGCAACTTGGTGTGAGAGGACTCTTGATAGTGACTGTAGGGAGTTTCAGTAGCCTTTGTTTGAAAATGGAAGTTTTTTCCCCCAGTTTATGCGAATGTACTGGAAAAAAAATCACAAAGCTTGCAAAGATATGCTTTACCTGAATTGCAGAATCTGGAAGTAGTTTTTATAATGTTAAAAACAGGAGAATCTGCTAAAATAGGTGTGTTACACCAAAATGCAGAATAGCTGTTTTCATTTCTCTTTATTTTTATTAGCGTTTTTTAGGTATTTGCAATAGGAACCTTTGAGCTATTTTCCACATATCTTACCCCCTTTTTATTAATGTGGATTTAGTCCTTTCCAGTGAAGTGTGTAAATGTGGGGAACCATGATGATAGTAGAAAGTAAAACAATAAGATCTCCTATTGATGAGAGGCAAATGTTGCAACAGCTTCTGGAAGCCAACAGAAATGAACTTAACATCAAATAGCTTTTAAGTCTCACTATTAGAAACTCCCTTTCGTGTCACAGGATATGATGTTGCTGGGTACTTTAAAACCAGAACTCCCTACTTGTAGCAGTTTAAAGGACTGTACGTTAAAATGCGGTATTTTTTCCCTATTGGAATTGAAATGTTCTGGGGCTGCGGTTTTCAACCCAGAAACTGAGGCAGTGTGAGAGCTGGAGCTGAACCTGCTTGAATGAAACCAACCTCGTGTTTTTGCATAAAATGAGGAGAGATGAGAACAGCAATTAATGCATAAAAATATTTGAAAAATCTCATTAGTGTCGGTAGCAAAGAGTGGCTTGTTTTAACACTTTGGGTGAACATATCAGGTTAAAAGTGTGTGTGACCTCATTGACATATCTTTTAAAAATACATGAGTAGAATCACTCTTTTATAAGGAAGCTGGAGTCCAGAGAGGGTTTTGGTCTGCAGAGCTGTAATGATCCCTGGAAGGGATCATAAAGATCCACTTGTTTTCCTTCAGTTTGCCCTGCACTTGGATGTGGTGGCTGAGCCAACCCATGGAGCTGCACAGTGGGGAGTGCCTAGGGCTCTTTCACTGGGTTTTTACCTGGCTGTGCTGTCTTTACTATCTGGCACTCAGAATTTTGTCGTTTGGCCTCCCTCCCTTCCTGCTGAAGTCTGTAAGGTGTTGGTAACTCTCTCTTTTTCCCCCCAGGGAGTGGAGCGACTGCGGTGGTCCAGGCAGCCTTCTGCGCTCCGAAGAAGGAGAAGGTGGCGATTAAACGGATCAATCTTGAGAAGTGTCAGACGAGCATGGATGAGCTCCTGGTATGCAATCACCATTGTCTGGGGAGTTGTATTTCAGTTATTTCTGAAATATCTCTTTGCCAAGTGCCTTAAAACCTTTCTTGAGGTGGGGTGAAGGTGGGGGAACTCGACTGGCTTCATTAGCGGCTGCTCAGTCGTCCTAGTTGTGGGACATAGTACTTAAAATGTTAAAAAGATCAACTGTTGCAAAACTTCAGACTGTTTGTTTAGAGCTCAGCACTCTGTATAATCCCTTTGTTTTGAACTGAGTTAATGTGCAAGTCTGAAGCTCTGCTGTACCCATAAGAGCTCTGAATTTTGAGGGGGATCCAGAGCTACATGCTTTCAGAACATTTAAAATTTAAGGGAATGGCTTTGTTTTCTTTTCCTTTCCTGCAGTTCTTTACATTTTTTTCCCTTCACCTGTAAAGAGAAAAACTGAATGAATTAGCCGTTGTTCCTAATCCCTTTCTGGTACTGATGCCAGCTAAAGGGATCATTGACATATTGCAGGCTGCCATATGGAAACCCCCGTAATTCTGAGTTCAGGACAGGAGACAGAGTCCTTTGGAGCTGTAGCGCTGTAATTTTCTGCTGCTCTTTGCCTCTTTTCTCAAGGTTGTCTCAATGAAAAACAGATTTTTGCAGTAGCTGTGGTAACTGAAATTTCCCTTTTCTCATCTGGCTCCTTTGTTGATGGGTTTGGTTTTCTTCTCTTTGTGTGTCTCTGGTGCCTCTGCAGTGCTGTGGTTGTCTCATTCACCTCACACCTGGAAGGTGCCTGAATTTAAGCCAGGCAGACAGAGATATTCCTGTGAACATTGAGGTGTCTCCACTAGGATGAGAAAACTCTCTGGGGCAAAACTTTCCACAGTAAATATTGGCATTATGGAGATGAGGCCCGGTACCATCTTTTCTTCTGAAGCACCTCTCTAGGATTTTTATAATCCTGCCTTGTCTTTCTGTCTCCGTGAATCTCAACAGCTTCTGTAGTTTACCTCAGGCACTTGTTTTGGTGCTTGCAATTAGAAGGTAGAACAAAAACGGAATTTGGGAGTCCTGCTACCTCTACATTTGTACAATCTTCAGCAAATCACCTGAACCACAGTTCCAGTTTCCATTTGGGTCTAATGGTATTTTTGTCATTATAGGTATCTGCAAATCTGCCCTAGTTAAGAGGAAAGGCCCCATTCAGTCTGTCAGTGCTCCCGTGGTGTGTTGCGTGTAGAACTCAAGATGGCCTGTGTTCAAATCCTCTTAAGGCTCATGCTAGTGTAGGAGTTCAAGATCTCTTCTCACAGTTGGTCGTTTTGTCCTTATACCAACCCTTGGTGTCCTTTTCAAGCCTTTTGTGTGGCTTGCCCATACTACCCTGCCTCAGTGCTATTCCTCACTGCATTGTCAGGATGTAGTAATTAGGACTGTGATTCTTTGAGTAATTGCCAATTCTGGCTAAAAACATTAGGTTCAGAAAGAGACACGGCAGAGACTTGATGTGTAATTTTAGATAAATACTTCTAATTGCACATTTTAAGTCTCTGGCTGACCCGTTCCTCACAATGATTTTTCCTGTTTTGGGTGGGCCTGCAATGTACTGCTGTTGTCAGCTCTCCAGAGCTTCCAGTTTTGTGACCGGATCTGGTGTGAGTCCTTCTCTGGGCAGCTGTAAGTGTTCCTGAATTTAAAAGTCATAGAGGGGTGGAGGGGCACAAAGATGGCTCTGAGCTGTAGCAGCTTCCAGGGGCAGGGGTTGCTGAGGTAGTTGTATTGTGTGAAAAAGCGTTTTCCCTGGGTTTGTTCTGAATTTGTCAATCTGTTGGATCACCAGTGTTGTTTCACAGTGCAAGAGCCAAAAGAGTGGAAGTTCCTGATTTCCCAGCTCTGTGTGCTCTTACCTTCACTTCTTTTTATCTTGTTCCCGTATCTGCTTCTACCCTAAAGTAAATATTCTCAAGTTTTACGGTCTTGTAGTCTTCCTTCATGGAAGTTTTCCTAATTAGTTTAATTAACTTTTCTGAGCAACTGCTTTGTATTGCAGGATTGTGCCTTCCCCACCAAAAAAAAAAAGTTACCTGTAGATGGTTGCAGGTTACAGTTGTTTTTAGAAGCAAATACAGATATGATGAGTTCACATTGGGGTATCTTATGCCCACCCCTTGCTTTCTCCTCTCTCCCAGTGCAGTTAAAATCACAAACTGGGGCTTTCATGAGCTCCATTATCCTTCTGTTGCTCAGAAGGCATTTGAGCACAGCAGTCAGCTTATGGTGAACTCTGCTTTCCTGCCTGGAGTCAGGAGAGTGCTATTGGGTTACAGCACTTCCCACTCATTGGGCAGTGTGATAGCAAAGGGAAAATTGTGCTTTAATTATTTTATAATTAATTTTTCTGCAGTGCCTCGGACTCGTAGACTTCTCTGTTGAAGCAAGCTTCCTCATTCCCAGAAACTGCATAGCCAAGAGGGTAGAACAGTCTCACGTTGCTTGGGAGAGGGTAGGGAGACCAGCAAACTGTATTGCCATCCTTAAAAAGATGATTTGGTTCTTGTACACCTCTTTCAGTGTCTGTGCTGCTTAGTGGTTTGCACTTGTAGTTCTTGGGATGGAGGAGAAGAGGAAGGTTAATTTGGAGTGGGAAATGCAGAATAAGTGGCTTTATCACCAGCTGGATGGATGAGTGGCCTTGAGCTTCCTTTAAGCCTAGCAGGTGTCCAGAGGCCAGGAAATCTGGGACCACGTCCTTGCTTTGGAGATGCTGTGCTTAGAGTGAGTAAGTGCTATGACTTGGCTCATTAAAAGTATTGATCTTGATCCTTTTATCTCAATATACATTTTAGCCATGTGGTGGTCAGGAATAAACTGCACACTTTGCATATACTGTATGACATTCTAGGTTAATGCACTGGATTGATTTATTGCTGCTATGGGGTATGGAAAATGCAGGAAGGGCCAGTTTTGTTGAATCATGAGCAAGCCAAGTCAAGGGCATTCAGCTCTTCAGCTGAAGTGCTAATTGCTGTAAAGAATGTGGACAGCAGGAGTAATGCTGGGCAGAGATGTGCCTCTTTTTAAGCCAGCTACTGAATTAGGTGATGTTTCTCAGGAATTAATTTCCATGCTTCATTTTTATCTTTTTCCTTGTATATTTTTGAATGCTCACTGATCTTTCCTAGCCTGCCTGTGGGATTCAGCTAACAGAGAAGTACAATGTAGCTTATAGTGGGTCTTGCTTAGGGATGTGACTGGGAGTGGAGTGCAAGGAGAGGTAGTCAAATACAGTGCTGTCTACATGTGATCTTGGACTTCTTGATTTATTGCTGAAGTTCCACTTTTTATTTGTCTTGCAACCCACGGTAGTTAACAACCACACCAGTGTGGGTTTGCAAACTGTCTGCTTGCTCATGTGTTGTATTTCACAGCTGCACACCATTCAGAGCTGTGTTTTGCTCTAACTCTTTTCCATTGTGGGATGCTGGTTGCTTTGCTGCTCTTGCCAATCCTTGAAACAGTGGTGTAATATTGACCTCATATAATCATGCTTCCAGCCTTTTTTCTTGTATAAGTGTTTTCTTGTTTTAAAGAATTACTGATCTACAAGGCCTTAAACCCCCCTCTGTCCTACAAACTCTACTTCATTTTCATGTAATTAAATCTGAGTTTTCTTTCATCCAGATGGAGACTTTTTTCTCCATGAGTAGCAGATGACGTGGGTTGTCAGCTTAGCAGTTACCAGGAATGTTGAACAGCAGAGAGGGAAACATAAGCTATGGGATATTTC
This sequence comes from Promerops cafer, assembly GCA_013398275.1. Taxonomy (NCBI): domain Eukaryota; kingdom Metazoa; phylum Chordata; class Aves; order Passeriformes; family Nectariniidae; genus Promerops; species Promerops cafer. Next base: position 73,625 of record VZSE01001269.1, on the reverse strand, counting down.
ACACTGGGCTTTCCCAGCTAGGGAGAAATGCTGCCTGTTTATTCCCTAAGATGATTCAACAAGAGACAGGCTCAGGAAAGAGCATGGGAAATGTGGTGTTGCTGTTTGTAGAAAGATTCCAAATTCTTCCTACTCCAGAGACTGATTGCCCTGCGCCTGACAGGTTGCACACAAGAAGTGAAGGTACTGCTCTTTCAGTGTTATGGCCAGAGGGCAGTTAAGGAGGCTGAGGGAACAAGTTGAACTGCAGTTAAACAGAAATGTCCTTTAGAGTTTCATGGAAATAACCCAGGGAACTTGCTGCCAATAACATGGAGATCAAACATTGCGTGAGATTAAATAAATCAACCTATAGCTGAGAAGGTTAAATTAGATAGGATTTAAAAAAAGGATTATGAACTCCCCTGGTTTAAATCATAAGCCAACTGTTAACTGCCCAGGCTTAGTCAGAAGCCTACCCTCTGGGCAGATAATTGTATAACTGCTTTTTGTAGGGTTTTTACACTTTCTTTTGAAGACTTGGACAGGATATTGAACTGCCTTTGATCTGATGGAGCACTTCCTACAAGTGGTTTAACCAGACTATAAAGTTATTGGGGACAAAGCAGCAGATTGCTGTGGAAGTAGTACAGATGTTTCATCCATATCTGTCATTTGATGGGAATTGCCATTATAATGCCATTTCCAGGCCTGAGGACCTTCACACTTGCTCCAGGGGAAAGAAGTCCCGAAGTGTCAGTGCTAGGGAGTCTGATAAATGGTATGTTGTTTCTGCATGGTTATTTTCCTCAAAAGGCCAATGAATTACTATTGTCAAGTTTACAACCTTTTAGCTAAACTGTTAAAATTTCACTTGGAGCAGAATGTGGATGGTTATGGCTGCCTGTAGGACTGGAGCTCTAAATCCTGCTTTAAAAGAATGAAGAGCAGCTTTAATGCCTTATCTCTCAGCTGAAATCTCATGGTGTAAGATCTTTGCCAGCCACAGTTGAAGCATTGGTGTTTTCAAGGGGTGATCACATCTGACCTGCTTTGATTTCTGCCCCAGCCATGCTTTCCCTCCCTACTTCTCTTATGGGTGTGATTCCCTTCAAACAGGGTAGCCACACTGACAGCTCTCCGGACTCCTCTGAAGCTGCAGGTAGCCACATGAAAGCATTCTGCTGCTGTGCTGTGTCTCGAGTTCATGTCAACATGTAGGAAGTAAAACGAAATAAAGCACAATTTTTATCCTGGTATTTGAGAGCTAGTGCCTCTGAAGCACGTCTCAGGGGCAGATAAATGCAAAGTAAAAGGTGGTGATGTGAAAGGAAAATACCATTAAGAAACTTGAGCTGGTAGCTAAAACACAGCCTTACCTGCTCCTATTAATTCAAATTTCAATAGTGTGTCACTGGTCAGATAAACCCTCATCCAAAACAGCTGATCTCCAGAAGTATGTCTGACTTACAGAAGACTAATAGGTTGCTTATGATTCTAGATGATACTTCACTGCAGTTTTATTACTCTTTTGCACGCCTTGAAATGTTTCTTTTATTGCCTGTAGAAGTACTGAAAACATTTGTCAGAACCCTTAATGGAGGCCATGGAGGCATTTAGAGCTAATCCTAGTCTATTTGCTTTTGGTATTTGACAATACAGATATTTTTAATATCTCACCCAGGGTGAGCATGTAACCATTTCCAAACCATTGCCTGTGTCTAGACATGTTTTCGTCGGGAATTCATTCTCCATAGCTGAGCAGAAAGCAGAGCAATTTATGGGAATTGGCAGGAAGGCTGTCTCTCATCACTGAAGCCATGGAGTGTGAGGGGTGTTGGGTGGAAGAATTGCTTATCACCCACTACATCTGTATCAAGTGAACCATGGCTGTTGGCAGAGAGGGAATAAAACAACCTTTCCACCTTAAAACTTGTATAGAACAGCTCAAATAAATTATTGCAGAGGTGTGGAAATCACTGAGATTTTTATTAGCAGTCTTCCAATATAGTTTTGATGCTGGGGAAAATATGGGAAGCACAGTTGTAACTCTGTTATCTGGGGATAGCAATCTTATTAGGGAAGAGGAAACCTTTACCTGCTGTGACTTTGTTGTGTTTGAAGAGCAGCAAACTCTCCCAAAAGCTTTGGGAATAGTATTAAAGCTGAGCTTATACACACAAAATGGCTGTTTTGCTGCATTTTATCCCTTCTTACTCTAAGTATGCTTCTGAGCAGAGCTGCCCAGTGATCCTTGAGTGGGATTCCTGCTTTAGCTACAGCCCTTCAGCCCCTGCATTTGTACTGGTGGAGCAGACTGGATGTGTGACAGAATTGGCTTGGTTTCAGTTATGACAGGAAGCATTTTAACCACAAAGCCCCTGTGATTTGCCACTATCACTTAAAACAATTGTATGGGTTGAGCTTTCAGGATGTTGGTACCCTCTTTGGGGGAGAACAGGAACCAAGCTTTGATGCAACCAGTGTGAGATTAGCCTAGACAACTGCTGAAAATGAAATGGGGGTTTGTGGTTGGGAGGGAAAGTCTGCCTGGCTGCTGCTCCTTCTGATTGGTAATAATGTAAAAACACTGAAAATCGTGGGCTGTGATGCAATTAATTATTCAGAGCTGTGCTACACTGTGTGAGAAATGGATTAATCTGCCTGTATTATACATCCACTGGCTAACAGAGGTGTTTAATTGCACAGATCAGGTTTGTGATTATTTATTTTCCCTGTTTATGCTTTGGTGCACATGACAGACTTGAGCTATTTTTTCTCAGCTGTGTTTCCCAGCCCAGGGAGAAGATTGTGGTAGTGAATGAAAGAGGAGGTTCATTGAAAATAATAATAAAATGCTAACTAAGTGTCACCAAATGCCTGAAAAATTCTGTATTATGGGGCTGCTTAAATGGCAAAAATCTGATATAGGTCTAGGATCTTAAGTAAACTTGGTCCAGACTTTGTCTCATTGCCTGCTGTACTCCAGTAGCATACACAAATATATATTAAATATGCAATGTTTGTATATATTTCTCATATTACTCTGTTGATCTCCCAGGGAACTGCTTCAAAATATTTTGAGCAGTCTAGCTGAGAAAATACAAAGCCAGCTCCTCTAGATACTTTCTGAGAGTGGTGGATTTGGGGCAGGTCTGGTTGATGGGATGGATTACCAGTCCTGCTTGCTGCTTTCCACCTTGGTTTCCTCTGGTGCCACTTGGTCTTGTGTAGTATATTTTAATTGTCAGAGAGAGAACTACAGAGAACCACAGAAAACTCCAAAGTTGCTGATTTATTTCCTTTGTGAAAAATGACTTGACACAAGTGAAAGTTTGCAAGGAAGGGAGCTGGAGCTGTCAGAGTAAGCAAAATATATTGTTTTAGGCTGTATTTATTTTCACAGAGTATTTTTTAGTCAGAGTATGCTACATGAAGATGAATAGTTTATTCCTCTTCAAATATCCTTTCCTGTTTAGAAGGATTCTTCTTTAATCTGCTTGTTAAGTTTCCTGGAAAGTTGGTGCCTCTCCTGGGGAAGCAGAAAGAGGAACCAATTGCTTTGGATTCCTCAAATGCACCTACCCTGAAAAGCAGTGCTAAGTGGATAAATCAACATGCGCCTGTTCCTTTGGAGCTGAGATTGCCAGCTCAGGCCTGCCAAGGGGAAGCAGTGGCTTTTCTCTGAACTTGGTCACAAGCAGAGCTTTGTACAGGAGCAGGAGGAAAATGTGCTGCGTTGGTGGGGTGTCCTGGGCACGAGTGAATTCTTCTCAGAGCTCTTTCTTGTACTTCAGTACCAGGGAAATCTTGTGCTTAGAGGGAGGGAAGGATCAGGGGTGAAGGGCCCTTGCTCTCCTCCTTCCTTGTGTCCTGTGAAGGAATGCTGTAGTTGAGAGCAGAAGTTCAGGATATGAGGGGATGAATGTCTGGGGTGGGTTCAATTTGTCAGGTTGGGGTACTTGGCTGAAGCACAGAGGCTCAGCTGGGTGCAGTGCAGGGTGCCAGGTTTGGCTCAGTGGTTGGCTTTTGTGTATGGACAGCCAAGAAACTGTGAGTCTTCCTGTCCAAAGTGGTGATTTGTGCTTGCATAATGAAATTGGTCAAGGTTTTCTGTGGTGTTGTTCCCTCCATAACCTGGAAAACCTCAATCCTGAACCCATAACCAAAACTAAGACTAAGCACAGTCAAAACTCAAAAAATTTAATATCTCAACATATTTCATATTGTCCTCGACTCGTAGTAGCTACTGACTTTCTCATCTCAAAGTGATCTCTCTCTTCTTCAGTGTGGCAAAGGCTACAGCTGTCCTTTGTGCCTTCAACCTAATTGAGCTAAGCCATCTGCTTTCCTGCTGGGAAGAAACATTAGGAATAAGAAGTCTTTTTTCCCCAGAGGCCAATATTTCCCTTTCTCATCCAAATGATAGTCTTCAACAGATTAAGCATCTGTTGCATAGTGTTTTGCTGAAAGGAGAAGTCAGCATGAACTTCCTAGGTCACAAACCAGAGTGAATTTTTGGGAATATTCTGTTGTAGCTGTGTGCAGGTATTTTGATTGCCACCACTTTAATGGCCTTACCACGGGTTTTTTGGTTAATGTTTTCTTCCTCTAGGCAGACAGGAAGAACACCCTAAAACATCTTTTGGCTCTCGTATGATGCAGCCTGAGTGTTTAGAGTATTTCTGGATTTTCTATATTTACCTTCTAGGTATCCTTTTGCTTTGCACCCTCTTTGTGTCTTGAGGAAGATAACTTCTGTGCCTGAGGAGTATAAACACTGTGTCCAACTGCTAATGTTTTATTTTTCTCTACAGAAAGAAATTCAAGCCATGAGTCAGTGCCATCACCCCAACATTGTATCTTACTACACATCCTTTGTGGTGAAAGATGAGCTTTGGCTGGTGATGAAGTTACTTAGTGGAGGTGAGTGGTCCAATTTCTTTACCCTAAAGGCAACATAAAAACCTGTCCTCCCTCCTTCCTCTCTGCCTTGTTTACCTCTTAAGGTTCCCACCTGTGAATTAAGACATTTCATAGAATTGTAGAGTTGTTTAGGTTGGAAAAGACCTCTACAATCAGAAAGTCCAGCCATTATCCCAGCACTGCCAAGTTCACCACTAAAACTCTGTCCCCAAGTGTCACATCCACACGTCACACCTGCAGGGATGGTGACTTCACTGCCTCCCCAGACAGCCTCTTCTAATGCTGAGCAACCCTTTCCATGAAGAAATGTTTCCTAATACTCAATCCAAACCTCCCCTGGTGGAACTTGAGGCAGCTTCTTCTTGTCCTATTGCTTGTTCCCTGGGAGCAGAGCTCGACCCCCACCTGGCTGCACCTTCCTGTCAAGGAGTTATAGAGAGTGAGAAAGTCCCCCCTGAGCCTCGTTTTTTCCAGGCTGAGCCCCTTTCCCAGCTCCCTCAGCCGCTCCTGGTGCTCCAGAGCCTTCCCCAGCTCTGTTCCCTTCTCTGGACACACTCCAGCCCCTCAATGTCCTTCTTGTCCTGAGGGGCCCTAAAGCGACTCCAGGATTTGAGGTGTGGCCTCACCAGGGCTGAATACAGGGGACAGTCCCTGCCCTGGTCCTTCTGCCACACTACTGCTGACCCAGGCCAGGTGCCATGGGCCTTCCTGCCCATCTGGCCACACTCTGGCTCATGTTTAGCCACTGTCGACCAGCACCTCCCAGGTGCCTTCCCACCAGGCACCTTTCCAGCCATTCTGTATGAGTAATAATGTTAGATTGCAACCCATTCATCTCAGAAATAGCTTCTTGTGTTTTGTGCATCAGTAGTAACACCTAACTGGCTTTTGAAAATCACTGCCTGGTTAACACAGAGCCAGGGAAACTTCCCTTTTCTGGATCTATTCTCTCAGACACTGGAGAAACAACTTTTTTTTGAGAGAGTGAGTTTGAAAATTTTGTATCAGTAATGTTTTATTTGAAGTCATAATATTTTCCAGGATGCCTGTTCAAGTTACAGTTGAGACAAGAAATGGGATCAAGTTCTAAATGTTAACACAAAGGGCTGTTGCTAAATCCTGAGCCTGTCTTTAGGAAGACTTCATTTTTCTGGCACTGCAGCAAAAAGGAATTGAAAACTTAAAAAAAAAAAAAAAAAAAAAAAAAAAAAAAAAAAAAAAAAAAGAAAAAAAAAATCCATATTTTCTTGCTTTTGAAAAAACCCTAACCTGGCTTCTCTGTTCTTGGCTTAATTTTGCAGACTGTAAAATGCCAGGAGATGATGTGGAAAAATCTGGCTAAACCTGTTTGCATTTTGCACAAGAGCTCAACAATGACCATAAAACATGTGTCTTTGAAGGTGTTCTTTAGAATTTTAGCATTCTCTTGGGGGAAATCAAATTCCATGCCAACCCCAAGTCTGTCTTAAAGGGTTTTTAATGTCTCATGTGCTCATGTGTCATTAAGCAATACCCTCTCTTTCTGCAGAGAGACATGTAACAGGTCATTAAAGATGTGATGACTGTTTGTGTGTGGAAAAGAATCCCCTGCCAGCTTAGAGCAAGCAGTGTTGCTGTGTGTATAGAAAGTGTATCTATGGGAAAGTTTCCACAACACGAGGAAATGGCATTTCGGGGGTGCTGGAGAGGCAGCAGCAATGGGTTTGGCCTTTTCCAGGAGAGTACACAACCTCTTTGAAGAAAATGCACAGCTGCCTCCATCACTTCACAGCAGTTTTCTGTTACAATCGAGTCATGATGAGGCTCATCCTTGAACATCCAAATGTTGTCTCTGTTTGTTCTCAAGTCTGTGTGGAGGTGGGATTTTTTTTGGCTTTTTGCGTAAAGCTGAGGAAAAGTCAGACCATCATTATCAAGGCACCACAGATGTAACGACTACACTGGAAAATTTCTGGAAAAATAATTATTGCTTCAGACCCAGCCTCTTGCTGGTGTGAATGATGACCTGCTTCTCATTTAATATTCCCTTTGAATGGGCTTTTATGTTCTTCAGCCTGATAACTGACCCTTGTGCAGCTCTGGCATTTAGTGGGGGACTTGCAGTAAGGCAGTGGCAGGAAATCTCCCCGCTTCTTATTCTGTTGCATGTTGAAGAGTAAGGTCATACAGTAGAAGACAGACAGTAAGAGCGTAATTCTTCCCTCTCCCCAACATCTCTGTGAGTCAGTGTTAAATTTTCTCACTAAAGGAATCATTTGAAGGCTGGAGGAATTGCTAAAGTGAATAGAAAGACTTTGAGAATGACCTGTCACTTTCTAAGCAGGAGGATACCTTGTGAGGTATTTTTCAGCTGTTATCTTTTATATACTTTTTACTTCATAGTTTTTTATATCTGTGCTTCAGGAATCCCATATTAGATCTCATAGGCAAATTCTACAGCACAGTCTTAAGGATGGGGGAAGAAACTTGTGATTGGAGCTTTCTGACTGGAGAGTTTTTTCATTCACTTTTAATGAGACTATTTTCAGTTGGTCTTAGGCTGAGTGATTTATGTAACAAGAGACATTTCTAAAACTGCCTCTCATTCCTTTGAGCTTAGTTCTTATCAGTAATAAAGTGGCTCGTTTTGCAGTCATCTGTCATCCAGTGGGAAAAATAATGACCTGGGTTTCTCAACAGGAAAAACCTTTGAGCTGGTTTTTAAACCAGAAAACAAAAGCAAAGAAAACCCCCCCCAAAACAAAACGAAAAACAAACAAGCAAACAAAAAACCCTCCACCAAAACAGTGTGCAGCCTAACACTTTCATTTTGTTTAGCTGTTCAAAAAGATTTGTACATCCCAATAAGTACATACGAAATACATTCTGATGTCCATTCTGTATTTTGATCCTGGCTTTTGTACTTGAGAATTTATTCTGGGTAAAGCTTAGAATTTTAGTGCCTCTTTTCTGTCAGTATATGCTGGTGTGTGATTTCAGGCTGAAACTAGTTTTAATTCCAGCCTACAAACACTGACCTTATTAATTTGATAAACAGCCCACAAGACAGCCCCATCTGTAATGCTAGCCTTTTTTGTTGTTGTTGTAAGTGCAATTTAATTTATTTTCTGGCTGCAGTCTTTTGTTAAAATCCTTATCTGGTCATACATGCAAGTGTTTTAGAAATGTCTCTAAGGGAAAATACTCTAAATCCATGAATTGCTGTTGTCTAACAGTGCCTTGCTGCTCTGACAACCAGAGGGTGCACTCAAAGGTGTCTTAATTACCTGACTGACATGGTCACTGAAACAGAACTATTTGTCTCCACCAGTACTCTGTTGATGGGAGATTTCTATATTTGAAAGTTGTCAGCAGCCAGGAGGTAGCGTTGGGGAGCTGATGTGCATCAGAGCCCAGCCAGGCTGGTGGGACCCAGTGCTCAGAGCTGTCTGAACTGGCAGCACTGAGCCCAAAGCAGGTGTGGAGTTGCTGATGGCAGAAACGTGGCTGTGATGAGATGCAGCTGGTAGAGACAAGGGGTGCTGGTGTGTTCAGTTACTGACAACCTCTTTCAGGTCTGGTGATGTGTGTCTGTGTCAGGTTTGTGAAGTGTCTGCTGTTTCTGTTCCCTTCAGTAGAAACTGCAGACCCTTTTCTCTAATGATGGAAGTTCTGTAGGGTTCTAAGCTTAGCAGCGTGAACTCGACACCCCAGCCTTTGAGTCCAGTGTTACTCCAAACTAAAATCCAGTGGCTATTTCTAGACATCTGCTGACCTGCTCTTTGGCTCCCTGGCATTCTCCTGTCATGAATTTTATTTGTGCCTTTTTAAAGCCTGCTGAAGTCCAGTTCTGCTCTCAAACTCCTGTGGCTTTTTAGCAGGAAGAGGAGCAGCTGCGCTTTTGTTCTTGTGCTTTTGCTGATTGTGACCTGCTTGGTCTTCTAAATTCTCTGTGCTTTTAACAAGAGCTCTCAGTTGCTCCTATGAAACAGCTGGCTCTGGTGACTTGCTACATCCCACAACAATTTTTTCCTGTCCTAGCCTGCAGCAGATGAAAGCTCCAAAATATTTTTAAACTGCGCAAATCCTTTAGATACTGAAAGATTTCGAGATAGGGCTCTTGGATATTCTGCCCTCTTGACGGCTCCTGATGAAATCAGGAGAGATTGCTGTATTGAAATAGTTAAACCTTTTATTTTCCGAAAGTTTTTAAGATTAGCTAATCAACTTCTTACTTCAACCTTTGATCTGAAGTTCAGAATGCCAGACCAAAAGAGGTAGGCAAGTCTTAGTTCTCTACCAGGGAGTTAGGACATCTTGTTCTGCTTCTGCTGTGTTAATCTCTGATCTGGCCCCTCCTAATTCCAACAGAGAGTTATGATCAAAGCATAAACCACAGGTCCTTAGAAATCTTCATGTTTATGTTGAATTATTTTCTTAGGAGAGAGATATGCTATTTTTAATTCATCTGGAAGGGTTTTGATTTCATTTGTAGAAACACAACTTAATTTCAAACAATTAAGGATGGGATAAGTCAGAAGCAGGGGATGGCAGGGACCGTACATGATTGCAGAATGCAAAGTGTGTAGATACATTGCCACTCCTAACTGTAATAAGAAAAGCAGAAAAAAATTAGTTTGTCTTCACATTTTCTCTTATAAATGTCTTGATCACTACAGCAATAGGCTGTTTTGCTCCCTTTATTGTATTATCTTGTTTTCTGCCTTAATCTTTCCATATTTCTTCTGCATCCATGCACATGCCCTGGGGGGAAGGAGGCAAGAAGTGGATGTTTCCTTAGCTTTCCCTCTGAGGAGCTTTAACCAGAGTTAATGTCTTTTCCTTTGTTTTGTATAACTTGTTATTTCCTTTACTTTGCTACTCTCTAGCTGTATCTATATTCCTGAGTCCCAGAAGTACTGAATCCAAGCAGTTCTTCCTTCTTACTCATTTTCTTCATCTGTTTGCCAGAGACTGATAAGGTGCAGATTCAGTTCTTGGCTCTAATGACAGCCAGGCTCACTGAAACCACTGGCTAATGCCGAGATGTCTTGAAAGAAGCAGCAGTGAATCTGCCAACTCCCCCTTCTCAAAGGTTCAGCCTGTTCAGCATCAGTGTTTGTCAGGTTTGGGGTAGATTTTGGTTCTCACAAAGTTGTGTGGTGTTTCCCCAGCACTGTTTCAAAGCCTATTATTGTTACCTGCTTTTTAAATTTTTTTTTCTTTTTTTTTCCAGATTAGAAGTTAGAGAATTAAATTTTCCCATTCTGCTTCCCAAACAAAGTGAAATGAGGAATTTCTTTGTATTTAACCTAAAGTGTATCTTGGTTCTGTCACTTCTTAAGTTATAACATGCAGGATATGGTTCCCATAGCAACCAGCTCTGCTGTACATTTTTTCTTCCTCTGGGGGCATGTAAAATTCCAGCTGGAATACTCCTGCATTTATCTATAATCTTGTTCCAAACAAGCATTCATTTCTGCTCAGGTTTTCACACCCTTCTCTGCTTCATCCCCAATGCACTGAAGCACTAAGCAGTGTCACTGATGACTGTGGATGTTTTTTTCCTCTGCTGAGGGGACACGTCAGAAACAGGCTTCCTAAATGCCATTCCACAGGCTTGCTGGTGTAAGGTGAGGTCAAGGAATCATGCTTTAGATTTGGAACAGGAAGCCTCGGTGTTTGTGGTAGTTTGCTGTTGAAAGTGAATCAATGGAACAATTAGGACTTCTTGCCCCGAGGGTGCGATTACAGAGAAGTTTTCTTCAGCAGCAAAGCTGATTTAAGGAGTTCCGGGCTGTTTGGTCTCCACCCTGCCTGGAAAACTGTATTTCCAGTTACTGCAGTGATCCCACTTTATAGTACAGCTTCGTAAGCAGCTGCAGGGGCACAACAGTGAGGTGGTGAACCGTGGAACTTTAATCTCATTTTGGTGCCATAGGTAATGTGGTATCTTTGGCCTAGCACGTAATTCATGGGATTGAAAGAGTCGATTTTACTGGATATGTGTGGGGTACAAGTCCAGGACTGCTTTTGTTGGGATCCAAGACTGTCCATTGCAAGTGGTCTGCCTGATGTCAATATCCAAAACCTGAATATCCTTCTCTTATGAGTAGTTACAGGTTGGGCTCTCTCAGCTGAGGGTAAGTCTGTGTACAGCTTCCTTCTAACTTGTACTGTCCTTAGGAGCTACTGCATTAGCAGCTTTTGGAGCAGGCTGGGAAGCTTGTGAGTTTGAGCAGAAAACCACTTCCTTCTCAACTGCTGGAGAGTTTGCACTGAGAGCTTGCTCTTTACTAAGTAGGTGCATTTCCATGACCATTGCTGTCAGAGTACACTGAGACACTTGGATGATGAATGACAAGTCATGCTAAATGCTTTATCAGATTGCACAGTATCTTGTAGGCTTTCTGTTGATGTGCTGCACAGTGTATATTTGATGGGCAGGAATTTGTTTTAGCTGCATTTTTTCCGTATCAATCACTAAATGTTGTCTCCTTTCCTTTGTCTTCTGTTGGGCTTTGAGATCAGTTTCTCATCACCAGCTTTCTTTAAACATCCTTGTTAATGACAGCATTATTTATATTTATGGTTAGACTCCAGTTCTGACCCTTTTCTCTGTGTCTTGTTTTGTCTTTTCTTGGTATGTGGCCCTTCTGGGCCTGGAAGAACTTTCCAGTCAGCCTCAGCCAAACTTAATTTCTTTTTTTTCCTTTCTCTGACTTAGGGTTTACCTTCCTGTACTGTGAGTCCGTACTTGCTACTTGTGAATTTTTAATGAGAAAAATCATGCGGGAATTGTTGTAATCAAGCCTAATGCCATGTATAATACACACCAGAGTGCTTCATAGCATTATCTAAAATAGAGGTTTTATTTTAGGGAGGAGTAAAAGATATTTTTTTCTTTTCTGGAGACATTGTAGTGGATTTGTTTTCTCCTTGAAAATCTTGTAACTGCTAATACAGAGCAGGGTACCTTATTTCCAGTGTGAACCTCATGCTCTGGCCACTAGGTTCTGTCTTAAAGTGAGATTGAGCAGTTTGCACATGGAGCACAAATCCATAGTGAAACTGCATTTAAGCAGAGCTCCAGCTGTGTTTGGATGTGCTCTCTCTTCCCCAGTTACTCCTAAACTGGTTTGAAGCTGGCTCAGAAGCTGGCAGTCTCTGCAGTCATGCTGGTGTTTCCCAGCAGTGTGGTCAGTTTGTTAAGCACATCCTCTGCTGTGGTTTAGGCCCTGGTTCCAATTCGGCTGGATTGGTTTCCAGTTAATTTTAGCAGTTATTGTATTGCTGGATTGGGAACAGGCCACTGTGCAAAACAGTCATTTTCCCCTTTAGATTCTGATTCCCTGATCTCTTGGTCCAGTATAATGGAGTTGGTGTAGGAATTTGTCTGTATCCTGGGGCCGTGGAGGTCTTACCCTAGTGAGTGTGTCACACACGTAACTGAGGCCCCTGGGATCAACTTTGCATTGACTTTATCAGCCTAATGCTGCAGTCCAATCCTGGCCTTCTAGCAGGAGGTGTTCTCCTTGACAGTGAAAATTGCCAGGACTTCTCCTTTCAAGGTAGCTCCTACCTTGGCTGTAGGTTTCTGTTTGGGGATTTGGTTATTCTGTTGCTCCATGCCAGGCTTCCTGAGCCAGAATGCTGGAACACTGCATGGAGCAGTGCTGGGAAATGCAGCTTGGCTTTGTTCTTTGTATTCCCTGGTGCTGTGCTTAATGAAGTTGCAGTTGAGTTGTGAGTCAGAACCAACTCCCAGACTTACTGATTTGTAAGTTGGAAAAATCACAGTTTCATGGTGCTGCGGTGCCAGTGGCCAAACCCTGAGCAGACAAAGGGGGATGATCCTAAGAACACTTTCTCCAGCAGAAAGGTGGCTCCTGGGTTGCTTGTCTGCTGTTTCCTGCAGTGGGCATTTTGCTGATCCCTTTTTGCTGTTCTTCTTTCTGTGGAAAACTGGCAAATTCCCCCACTTCTATGAACATCTCAATATGAAAGTGGTTTTAAAATAAATGTGCTTAAAAAGTGTCAGGCAGGACTGGGAGCAGATATAGCCTGGGTGTGAATCAGCCTTTTCACGAACAGGGCTGGCTCTGTGCATGCCCTCTTGTCTGTCTACCCTCCACCCCCCTTTCAGGGTTAAATACAACCTCTAACTTGGCTAAATAGAGGATTTTTTGACCAAATGAATTTGAGCACCATATGATCTGCCTCCTCATGTTCCCTGAGCCCTTTGCAGGAGAAGGGAAATGTTTGTGAACGAAGTCTGCTAACGGAGTCGTGGGTGGAAAGAGGACAAAACGAGTACGTGAAGAACCACATATTTTCACTGGACTTCTAAAACAAGTGACAGTTTGTTCTCCAGATTAAGGCACATTTCAGAGGAAAAACCTGAACAATGAGTGTGGAGGGGCTTTTTTGGTGGGTTTTTTTTTTGATGTCACAAAAATTCTTGTCCAGAATAAGAAGCCTCAAAGTTAGTAAGCATGTACCCTGTAAATGTGAAAACATGATAGGCTGAAGGCCAGGCGAGTCCTTATGACACACAACAGAAGATTCTTGTCTCAGACCATAAAGGTGAGATTTCAGAGAAGGGGTTCATCTCCAACATCTGAAATCATAGCTTTCTTCAGTTAAGATACTTTTGCTCGGATGCTGGAAGTCCATCATACGTCAAAACAACCTGAGTTACATCTGGGTGAAACCTTTGACTAAGACCCATGTCAAAATTCACTAAACTTGAATGTATTTCTCTGCTTGGGTGGAGTAAAGGAAGGCTGAACTCTTGAGTATTCTTGCATAAAATGTTGGGGCGATGTTATGTAACTTCATTTCTGTATTTTTTTCATTTTCCTCTGGGTTTTTTTTCTACTGTTGTTAGAGTCTTCTGTGTTAAGATTGTGTCCTCTGCAAATATCTTTAATTAAGCAAAGATTTTTTGGTAAGAGGAAGCTGGAAGTGCCAGTGAGGGCAACCAATTAATCCCTCAATTTATTTCCACTGGGTTTACTGGATGTCTTGGTGTCCAGGTGAAGCTGGTGCCAGTGGGCCAGAGAAGATGGAAAGTGAGAAATTGTGGCTCTGCTGCAGCAAGCTTTTAGATGAGCTCAGCATATACTGCTTTTCACAATCCAAGGGACACTGTGCACCCGTGTAATTGTTTCCTGTGCAGTTTGAACTGTGCAAAATGAGCCTTTCCACATGGTGTTTGTATTCAAACCTTGCAGCCTCTGCTTTCGTAGGAGAGTCCAAAAGGAAAATACTCTTCTAAGTGAAAACTGATCTGCACAATTGTTTTAGCCTAGAAATTCAATAGGGATAATTAATAAAATAACTGTTAAAGAGGAAGGGGTTTTTTGTCTACCTGAACCTGAAGGGTGAGAAGAAAATCAAACTAAAAACCTCCTTTGTATTTTTCACTTGCTTCAAGAATTTACAAGGTGGAACTTCTAATTCTCCCATGGGCCAAATTCATGAGAGTTTCTGTTCTTCAGGCCCAAAAATAATTTTCTCTTACTTTTTTGATTGTGAGTCAAGAAGAATGAACTTCTCTAAACTTTTCTAAAACTGAGCTCAGCTTTTCTAAACTAGCTGAGTTAGTACTGGGATGTTCTTTCCCTGTAAGTTTCCTGTTCAAAGACAAGCAAAGCTGCAATTTGTGCTCTCCAGTTGTGCCTGCTTTTCTCATTCTTTAAGAACTTCCCAGTACCACTGACTCTGCTTTGTGCCTGTAGCTGTAGAAACCCTGCTAGTCCCTATCCAGTCATTAAACCACAGAACCGAGTTTGAAGGGGCTAAATGGCACAGGCTTTGGAAAAGAGGTTTAGCCATCCCGTGCTGGAGCAATAAAAAGTTCTGAGAAGTATCTTCAGTCCAGATGCAAATACAAAGAGGGTGGTGCCCAGTGTCTATGAAAAGCAGGGCCTTGCACAAGAGGCCTGGTGCGAGTCACTGGTTCCGTTTATTCCTGGATGCAGTTTGAAGAAGTGGTTTTCTCTCTAAAGCCTGGTTTGTCATGGAAGATGATGTAATTCACACCATGCTTGGGAGAGAGACTAAACATGCTTCTAGGGAAGGATCTAAGCTATTCCAGTTTTGTACACAGTGAAGAAGGGACTTATTGTCAGAATTGAGCCTCATTTATTCTCTGTTGAATGATTTCCACTTTTTTCCCTGTTATGGTTGCACCAGGCCTTAACCAATGAGATTTTTTCCTGCTGCTCCTCTGAACAGAATTTGTAGGAGCTGAAAGAGTGCCTAATTTTATCAAGCTTGTTGCCTTCAGTTTGTGAGTCCTGGCAGCCCCCTGCTTTTTCCATTTCCCCCTTCAGCTTCTCCAGTACTCAGCACTAAGCCAGCTGTAGCATCAGTATCTACTTAAAAACCTTCCAAGAGTCCTCTGTGTGTACATTCTACATTTTGGCTTGTTCAAATAACTTCTCAGTTGCTTGTGTTCATAGTGATTTTACAGCCCCCCTTGAGGCTCTGCCCCCAGGGGTGCATTGTTGCCTCTGCTTTCCTGCATCAAAGGCTTCATATTCTGACTCTGATCCTGACCATCATCAGTGAATTTCTTGTACTTGTACATTAAACGATGATAAATTACACTTAACTGTGAATGAGTTCTTCTAGTTTAAACTAAGATGTTTAACTCTTCTCTAGGCTCTGTTTTGGATATTATCAAGCACATTGTGGCCAAAGGAGAACACAAGACTGGTGTCCTGGATGAAGCCTGTATAGCCACAATCCTTAAGGAGGTGCTGGAGGGACTGGACTACCTTCATAAAAACGGACAAATCCACAGGTATTCTATGGTTTTCTCACTTTGTCATAAAATGTTATTGAAACAGAGTAGCTGAGCACAGAGTCTCATCCCATAACTTGCTGAGGGCATAAAGAGAGGAAAGTAAAGGTGGGAGCTTAATTAAAATGTAGAGTTCAAATTTTTGTATTATATATACTATGTCTATATTCCATGACTAGGCCAAATTTGGGTAAATTTTAGGGTTTTGAAAGTTCTAATATAGAGAATCTCTTTCTAAATGTTAGCATTCAGCTGCAATGTGTAGTTGATGGAAAGCGGGAAAAGTTCACTGGTTTTGTTTCTTGCAGAGCAGCAAATGACCAAGAGCACTGCATAGGCAGAGCTGAGCAATTCAATAAAAAGTCCTTCCAGCTCTGATTTTTTTGTTTGTTTGTTTTTTGAGATTAACTGCAAGATCAACATCATAACATTTGAATTTGAGTAATTTCATTTAAAAAAAAAGGGAAATAAAAATAATGGAAAAACTACTTCTGTAGGCAAAGCCCAGTTAACTAATGGCCTGTGACTTGACAGATCACTGAAATTCATGGGTTTCTGTGCTGCTTTTTGTCTGGGATGTGTTTTTAAATCACATTTTCCTCTCTCCTGGTGTCGAGGTGTGGTGTAGTTCAGTAGGAGAAGATGCTAAGTTGTTCTGTTCTGCATTAAAAAGACTGAGATTTGCAATCCTAAATATGTGCTGAAAATAGAATATACTGCTTGTGGGTAATATACACAATCCCAGCCACAGACTGCTACTGGAACAGCCTCTTCTTTCTTGGGAATTTTGTGAGCTTGGCTCTCTTCTGGTACAATGCCATTATAAGCATTGCTGCTGCTGTGCTGGATAAGTTTCTGTCCTCTTATAGCTGCACAAGAAATCATTTTTTTCCAAAACATTATTTTAACTAGAAAATACAAGAAGTATTCATAGTTTCAATCAAGCTGACTGGCTTTTGTAGGTTATTTTGGATTAAAAGGAAAGAACCAGTTGGAAATAATTCAGGTGGAATTCTTCTCCCTGAAAGAAGTCTCAAATTTCAGTTTCCAGTCTCAACTAAAATTCTGATTTAACAAGAATCATTGTCTGCATTGGAGACAGTTTTGATTTCATAGCTGGTTGCTTGTTGCTTAACTTTGTTTAAGACTTGAGGCAGCTCTGGGAATTTAAAGTAATAAACCAACTTACTTGCCAATTACATGGTAACTTTTCACTTTGCCATAAGTAATTGACAGAACTGTGTTCATCTGTGACCTTCAGTTGGTACGCTTGGCTGATTTAGTTATCTTCTGGTCTAGTGAAATTGAAATATATATGTTAAAGCAGCAAAAACCTGTTAAATCTCAGTTTCTCGGAAGATACTGCATAATGTTTCATGTATTGAAGAGAGGCTCTCCATTTGGCTGTCTGGAGTGGAAAAGCAAAACTAGTAACTGTGGTAAAGAGTAGAGAGAATATATTTATGTGTGTGGTGTGGGGTTTTTTTTACTGCACTCAGCAAAAATACCGTGTTCGCAAAATTCAAACTGCTGGTCTGAAGAAAATATGATTCATATTGAATCATTTGAAAATGAACTGGATGAAACCTGCTGTGGCCATTCTTGTCCTGCTCATTGAAGCATTTTGCCCATACTTCAGCAAAGATGTCAGAGCTGTGTCATTGCTGAAGCTGTGGTTGTACATCAGTCCCTTTGCATGTGTTTCATCTCTGTATTTTGGGGCTGCTCCAAAAATTGTGTCATATTTTATCATAGAAAAGGGGTTGGATTATCTTGTGCTGGGCACAGTGGTCTGGGAAATTTGGAGAAGTGGGATACAGAAGGAAAGTTGTGTGGTTTCCTACCTGTGATGCAAAGCTGTTTTGGCTGTTGGCAGAAGGCAAGCTGACATGCCTTTGAGGGATGAAACATGTTTCCTTAATGGAGTTCATCATTCTGTGTTCCATTTTATCCAGATGTGTGTGTGCTGCTGAGGAAAACACAGTTTAAAGTTGTAGTGCAGCTGGGACCTTTCCTCATCTGTAGGAATAACTGTATGCTTTTCCCATTTTGCTTAATGCTAGGGGTCATAATGTTGGTCATGCCTGATGGGAAAGGCAGGTGGAAGTCTTGCAGCCGTGCCTGAGATGCTCTGAGAGGAAGTGTTTAAAATAACTGAACTTTGGTCCCCTGGGTCAGCTCAAAGTATCTGGCTCTAAAGGAAAGCACACCAAGTGATGGCTGAACTGCAGATATTGTATCTGTAGTGTGGGGCAGCTGTGCTTGGGGTGAACTTCAGGCCAGAGCAAGATCAGCTGTGAAGGGTCAAAACTGAAGGGCTTTAGTTAAGACCTGGGACAGCCAGCCCAAAGCAAGCAGCCATCCAGCAGAAAAAATATTCAGCTGGTTATGCTAAATATCCAAACTCTGTTTATGTTATGCCTTGGAGAAAACAACTTGATAAAATTAGAGACACAGTATGAGTGAATGACTGTAATTAGCACATCTGAAGTTGGACAGCCAGGCCGGTGGCACAGCCTGAAGGATGAATATTGGGTCCCAAATGTAATTTTGTGGGCACTATAGACCAGAAGTGGGGCTGTAAATCACCAGTGAGATCAGAGAACATATTTCTGTCAATGGAGCTGCTCAATACTTCTAAATTATGCATCATCTTAAATGAGTAAATGAATTGAACACGTGAAAAACTGGCTTAATGAAATTTTGCTGCTGCTGAATCTTGCTCTGCCTATGCTCGCCTTGAACTTAATGCCACTTCCAATTAAGGTTTGAGGAGCTGTCTTGGTGTGGAAGTGCAAATCCCTGCTTTGGACAGGAGAGGAGTTTTACAGCATTCTCTAGAGGAGATTAGAAAGCCAAATATCTAGTGAAGGCTTACATTATCATTTTTTTCTTGTTTACTTTCCTAATTAACAGCCAGAGCGAGTCTGAAACTTGAATAGACGCCATTGTTCAGGAGTAAATGCTGAAGTCTCCCACATTGCCCAAAGTGATGTTTTTTTTGCTTTCATCTTGCAAGGGCTGATGGGAAGTGTCTGAGGCCTTATGGCAAAGACAAAGAAGAAAACAAAATCAGTTTTATTTTCACGAACACTCTATACCACAGTAACAATTGATTGCAAATGGTTCCCATCTTCCTCCAAAATCACCAGTGCCTGCATTATCTGGGAGTTGGCAGCTCCCTGCCTTCACTGCCCTGTCCCTGTCCCTGGCTGCCTCTCCCGTGCCAGCTGCTACTGTCCCTGTTGTGGTTTCCTGCGTAGCACGGTGATCCCAATGAGGATTTGAAATCCCAGTGATCCGGCTCATGTTAAGTGAGTTAAGTACCTGGGCACCAGCCAGAGCGCTGAGGACAGAGGGCCAGACTCGGAAGCCCTCGGATGAAGCTGTCCTGCAGGAATCTGCTTGGGCACATTTCTTCATGGAAGTCAAACAAGACTGACGTGCTGTGAGGGGTCGCTGCCAGGCTAATCTGGGCTGGGTGACACTCAGGGTATGTTGTACCTCTTCCCCATTTGGACTCTGATTCCTCTGTGTATTTGGGGGTTAGCAGGAGTTTGATGAATGACTTAAAAGTAAAACTAAAGCAAAACCAACCCAAGAGGTTTTATTGCTTAAAAAGATTTATTGGAGGGAACTTCAAGTCTTTCTTTTCCAGGTGGTGCTGTGTATGGCAGGCTGACAATTGAATCATGCTGATTAACTGTTACAAGGTCTCTCTGTCTTTCTCCCTATTTTTATCTCTGAGCTTATCTTCTGTTCATGATTAGCTGTTGTGTAACTGAATATTTTACTTAGTCCAGGTGAAATAATACACTGCTCAAATATAACCAGATTCTCCTATTGCAGCACAATAAATGTGATACTGTCCTGGTTTTTTGTAAAAACAAAAAAAAAGCCTGGGAAGTGGTTTAGATTTGCATGCACTTGAACTATTGGCATGGCAGCAATCCAGCTATTAGTTTGTTTGCTGCTCTACTTCTTACAGGGTGAGAGGAGCAGCAACATGTTTTATATGCTGAGTTAGGTCAGCCTGTGCTGCCATACAAAATGTTTGGGGCGTTTTTGGTGTCTTTTCAAAATCAGAATGTGGGCAGCAGGGTGCTGGGACAGCTGCTTGAATGTGGCTTTGAAGAGACCCTGGAAACAATATTCTTGCTGTGCTTTTATGCCAGATAGGTTGACCTTTTTTTTTTTTTTTTTTTTGACCTTAGGATAGTTTTAACAGGGAATCGAAGTTTAATTCTTTGCCTCTTTACCCATACTAAGAGTAAATAACTTAAGAAAAATGGGTATCTATCTATCTATCTGCACGTACACATCACCAATACTTGCATGTGGGATATTTCAGGAGCTCACCTCCAGTAGCAAGTTTTTGATTTAAGATGAAGGAGCTGATGGATATATCTTGGCAGAACTTGGCTGTCCTGCAGGATTCAAGCTTAATTTTCATGTATCTGATTAATGCATTGATAGCCATTCTGGCAGGTATTGTGGTTAAACTGGATTCCAGTATGCCTCTGAAATACTGTCCTTTCATGTTTCTGTAGGAATACTGTGGGAGAACTTCAAGCCCTCCTCTCTACAGTGCTGTGATCTTGCTTTGGGGAGTGTGTTTTGGAAGTGAACTTTGGTAGGGGAGGATTGAGGAATGGACAACAGGATGTGGAGCCTTTCCACTTCTAATTGCCAGTTTGATTTTAAGTCAGGACACCAGTATTTTGAAAGTTGGCTATTGCTTAGCTGTGGGAAGTGCAATTTTTTATTCAGAGAGGTGTACTTTGGTCTCTTCTCTCTTATAGTATGGGATGGGTAGAAATAACCTTTAGTGCTGGTAGTTAATAGAAATTCTAGAGCTTTAATTTGTAAACAATTCAGAAGCCAGAAGAATAGAAATGTTACCCTTGTGTGTCTCAGTAGGAAGGAGGAGAAGAGGCTGCTCTAGATTGTACTGGGTGATTTCTTCCCCAAATAAACACCTTGCTGTGCAGTGTCAAGGGCACAAGGACCACTGAACCCCCACTCTCTGTACAGTCAGACTGGGGTGCATTGTGGTGGTTTGGCAAACCAGCACGTTTTCCTGGTGGCTGTTTCTTCCACTGCATCATCCAGAAATTCATTGTTTAAAAAAAAAGAAAATTCCCTGTGGTTGCAGAGAGATAATACAAACCAGATGTAAATCCCAAATCTGCAGACAGCCAGAAACAATAACTCCTGTGGAGGCAGTTTCCCTCAAAGTGGGTAAAGACAGTCTTTGCTCTGAAGTCTAAAAACCTGGGATTTCAACCTCTGCTGGTAAATATCATTGCTGCTGAGATCACAGGGGTGCTGGGGGTCCTGCAGTGGCTCCGGGTAAAGCCTCAACTCTTGGGAGCTCCCTGCAGTACTGGGGTGCAGGTGGGCTCCAGGGTGATGCCTGAAGGTGTGGCTGCTGCAGTCAGGTGTTTGTCCCCTTGTCATTTCCCTCACACCCAGGAGCTGCCTCTGGACTTTGTCACTGGGTGTCCTGCAGTTACTCAAAGTAACTTTGGTTTAGTCCAAAGGAAAACCCAACTGTTTGGTAGAACTGCTCTGGCCTTTTATGAAAGGGAGAGGAGTTTTTATGTTTTTCTCTCTGCTTTGCTACATGGAGATGAGAACCAGGAAAAATATGGTGAAGAGTGGCAAAATAGAGGTTGAGTGATCTCCTAAAGGTTCAACAACAGTGACAGGTTTTGGTCAGTGATCCATGACTGAGTTGTACACTCAAATAATGGTGGTTTCTAGCAATTCTCAAATTGTCAGGAGTATTTGAATTTAATGTGTTTCCAGGGGGAGTAAGCATTCACTGTCTGCAGCATTAAATGTATCGAGTGAAAATGTAACAGACTCTTAGCCTTTACTCTGAAGAAACAGAGTGCAGTTCACACGTGTACAACACTGTTTGTGACATCTTTTTCATGTCACTGCCTTTATCTGGTGTAGATTGCTGAGACTAGGTCACCCAGTATAGGCTCTTGCAGCATCTCTCCAGCAGCAAAGTAATTGTTTAAATTGTCTTGTTCATCTGTTCTACTGTGATGATATTTTACGTGAGTATAACTCAGTTCAAAAGACTCTTTTGGTGCACCAGAATTTCTGGCCTTCATAGATCCTAAAAGCTGCATATGTAGAGGTGCTTTAAACATTTATTCAGACCACTGCAGTCTTTTCATTTATGTCTTATGCTAAAGCAGGAGAATAGGGCCACTTGCTAAATTTGTGTGGTAACATATTAAACACACTTGAAAATTTTGCAAGGCTGCAACAGAAATTATTTTCTTATATTTACTAAGTTGAATTATGTCTTGCCTTGCAGAGTTCTAATAAAACTTTGATATTAAAAAGTAAAGTGAACACTTTCAAAAACAACAGACAAAATCCACACACATTTAGGACAACAAACAACTGCCACAGAGAAATTTATCCCTTCATTGTAGCCTGGAAAGCATCACCAAGTGAGACTGGGAGTGCAGAGAGGAATTGTTTCCATTGTACAGATACCTGATTTTATAACTGCTTTCTCCATTTTATAGGAATAACTGGATGAAAGAGAGATCTTCCTTCCTATGCTGGCTGTGCTTAAAACTGTCATCTTACAGATTTTGGAGAAGGAAATCTTTTTGACAGGTTTCTTGTGAGCCCTGGCTGTCTTGACTTTCTCCTATTGTGTCACGTTGCAGACATGACTGAGCAGGAGCTGTGGGTGGCTTTGTAGATAGGGACAGCTCTTGGCTGCATGGGGAATGCCATGGACCTTGTGTGTATAGACTTACTGCTTCTCCAGAGCAGGGTGCTTATTAGCTTTGGGAAATGGAGACCTTTTTGAGCTCCCCTATGTCAATTTTTTGTGGCCTAATTTGACCCAAATTGGTTTTGTATTTGCCAGAATGACCTTTCATCTTTCTATCATGGCAGTGAGATGTGTGAATCACTGACATTCCTGTTCCTTCTGCTACCTGATGCAGCTTGTACTCAAACTGGGGTGATGTCCACATGGTAATTTTTTGGAAATTCCTATTTCTGAGTGCATTAGGAACATGTTCTGACATGCAGGAGACACTGCAGCATGGTGGTGTCACTGGTATTGCCATGTGAAGCAATCCACCTCTTTCCACATGAAAGAATTTGCAATGAAATACTGCAATAAGACCACGTTATAACTTGACAATTTCCCTCTGTTACCAATGACTAAGGCAGGGTGTCCCAAAAATATCTGGGCCTCCAGGGGTAGGAAGAGACCTTGTGACTCCACAGCTCACTCTGTGTGTTGCTTTTCATGCAGCAGGTGTTAAAGGGTCTTTGTGCCTTCTCCCCACTGCAGTCCTTAGGAAGTAGATCAGGAAATGGATAGGCTGAATAGATGAATTTGTGGAAGAAATCCTGTTACATTTTTAGCTGCTGTTTGATGTATGAAGGCTTGATTTTAAAGCCTGCTGGGCAGAGTCCTTTCCTTATACAAGAGAAAAAACTGAAGTTCTGACAGAATAGGGGAAACGTTAAAAGTGGTGTATGAAGTCGGAGATGGAGCTTCTCTCTTGCAGTGACTGCAGAAGGTTGCCAGAAGCGTGGGCTTTTGGCAAATCCTCCTTGCCATGAGCTGATGTTACAGCAGGGATGTGCTTTGGGGTCAATGTGTGAAGCAAAGGCCTCGTTTGCAGGAGGAAGGAGTGGGGCTGTGAGTATTGGTATGGTTAGATCATCTCTGTGTTGAGAAGCAGGCCTAGGTCCAGTGCTTGTAGCACTGTTTTCTGGCTGAAGGGGCTGATGTGTCTGAAAGCTGTTCTTTAAGGGTTGGGATTTAGATGGAGCAAGTTGCCCCATCTAATTGATGATCAGTTGAGGTACTTGAGCACTGCTACTGGGCTGGAGGCTTGGCCATGAATGGGACGTGGAGTCCAAGGCAGGCAGGATCTGTCCTTGAGCTGCACCTCCCTTTAATCCTCTGTTAGGCTCGAACCACTTGGGAAGAGAAGGAATTAATGAGAGCACCAAACCATCAGAGACGAAGTTGGCAGAGGAATGAGAAGTGTGAGCTGGATGTAATTTGCGGAGATAAAGTAAAATTGCAGGCGCTGTGATAACGGTGGCTGTGTGACAGACAGGGACACAGTGAGGGATGTGACACACTGCTGCCTGTCTCACTTCATAATAGAGGCTTGCACCATGTTAGCCCAAGGTCTGCAACTCTTTCTGTACCACCTCAGCATCTTCCCAGCCTCTGGAGCTATTCAGACAACCAAGATGACAGTGAATTTCAGGCTGATCTCCTGCAGCTTTTTTTAGTGAGTCGTCCCTTGTCTGAGCTGCCAGAGCGAGTTGACCTGAAAGAAATCAAATTTCAGTCATGATTTCTTGGTCCACAAACCCTCTACTTAAAGCAGCAGTCCACTTCTGCAGCCCTGGAGGGCAGAAAATCAAGAAGGGTTGTACCTAGTAAGTGCATTGTGGAGCCTCTGAAAGATATTTTATGTTTTTACAATGAAGTGCAATGGGAGATTAATTTCTCATGCAGCCCTTACTGGAGTTTCTGTTTGCCTATGCCAGCGACAGGATGAAGTTATCTCTCCCAAGAGGTCTTCACTGCACTCAGAGTGATCTGCCTGGATCTTATGGGTAGGGTGGGGAGAAAACAAGTACTTGCTGTACTCTTAAAGCTCTCTGTGATGGAAGCTGACAGTCCTTTCCAGTGGGCTTTGTCTTCACATGGCTCTGTTTGCAAAACCACAGTCTGTCAGTCACTTCTGCCTTTCAAAGCCTTGCTTCAGACTGCTTAAAAAAATAAAAAAAACTTTTAAAGTTCCTGGTAACATTGGATTATTCATCTAACTTTCTCCAGCCATTAAAATGATAATTCAAAAGCCTTTAATTATTCCCACCTATGTAGTCCCCATGAAGGTGTAACTTCAAAAATGCTTCCACCGTTTTGACTCTTGGAGTTAATTATGAGTTGCCTTGTGCTGCTGGCTCAGCTCCTGTGTCGAGCCCATGGTCTTTTACCACAGCCCAGCAGCTGACAGAGCAGCTCAGAGAAGAGGGAAGCAGCAGTTGCTGTGCTGCCCTGATCCTGGGCAATAAAGCATGTCACTGGGCTGGTCCCCTGCTGGAATTTATGGCAGCCTGGCTGCTGCCGCTGGGCCCGGCTGCCAGTGGCCATGAGGACCTGCTGAGAGGGCTGTGGATGAGCAGGCATGAAGCAAGCTGTGGACTTGGCCCTCTCTTCCCTCCTCTTATGCCGGGCTCAGCAGGGAGCATGGAAGCTTCTCTGCCAGCTCTCTGCCATTGGAAAACCTTCAAGCTCTGGGAGATATTTCTGAATCCAGCTCTGCAGTTCAGTACAGCCCTGTAACAGGCAGTAATTGCACCTCACCCAAGAGTTTGGGACTTTAGGTTCAACGCTGTGGCATGGAAGTGTTAGTGCACACAGCTTTTCTGAGCAGGAACAGGGACATGCTAATGTATAGGACTTCCAATACAGTTGCCTTGAATGCCTTCTCCTGTGTTGCACTGAACATGCTGACATTTGAGGGGGTAAAAATACTGATCTGCCTGCACGCTCCAAGCCTAGATTACATTTTGCAGCTCTAAATGGTGAAGCTCTTCCCTGTCACCAGCTTTTTATATCTTGGCTGATAAGGCAGAGGGAAGAGGTGACACAGGTAATAGCATGTTATTGAAAGGAGAGGGATGTTTGATGGTAGAGGGACAACAGCACTCATTTCGTGTAAAGTGTCACAGACTGCCTCATATTTAACTGTATGTAGAGATATTGTCCTAGAAGTATTTTACAAATTACTCAGAACAATGTCAACTCCAGCAATTGGTTGCATTTAGCATAAATATTTTGAGTTATTCATTACCATTAAAAGAAAATAGTAATTGTTGCATCTTGCACCTTCTCTTTTTTAAAATGAAACTTGGCAGGACCATCCACTCCTTCCTCCTGCCAAATTATGCACTATAGAGTTCAGTCCATGAAAATTTATTGTTGCATTTGATGTAAATTGCATCTAATGGGCAAATGACTCACGGCTGTGCTTACAGCCAGCTTTGTGTGCTAAAGGCACATGCCAGCAGGTTGGAAGCAGAGGCAGAGTAAACAGGGCTTATCTGTTTCCCCTTCTCACTGCTGGGCTGCAGAGCTCCTGGGGTGACACTCTGCTCAGGTCCCTTCTATTGTGGTTGCAGTGGCTGTAACAACCACTATGGGGCTGGGACCAAGGATTGAGGGCTATGGATGAGGGTGGATCTGATAATTTAGCAGGATTTTAAAGACTTTTGATAGTGGCAACAAGCCACCGGGATGCAGTTCATGTAGTTTCCTTGTGCCCCACTGAAAAATTAATTGTGGGGAATGTGGGAACATGGCACTTAAAACTGGGGAGCATCATCTCATTGCCTTCCTGTGCCCCCAAATCTGCTGTAGCTGGAGGTGGGCTGTAATTTTGTTGTTGGGATGAGATTGAGTCATACAGCACCTCATGCCTAGGGCCCAGCCCCAACCTGGAGGCATTAATGTGATGTAACTCTTGTCTGGTCAAACTGGGAAGCCAAATCAGTTTGGAATGCAGATGAAGAAGGGTTTCTGCCCTGCTGTGAAACCTTTCAAGGCTGATGTGGAGAATCCAGCTCTGTACTGGAGTGAGTCCAAACCGCTCTTCCCACTCTGGTTGTGAAGTACAAGGTAAATAAAAACAGTCATTATTTTGTGGAAAGCCTCTTGAAGGCTTTAGAAGAGAGGAAGATGACAGCTGTGGAGCAGGAGTGTCCAGAACTACTGTAACATTTGTTAAGCTATTGACAAGAAAGTTTACTCCAGCCTTCTGTAACTTCATTTAAAATGTGATGTAATTATTGTTTACGCTAAAGCTGCTTCCTGTTTCCACTATAGCAATTATGCCAGAGGCACACCATTTATTCTCAGTGTATCAGCCCAGGATATGGTCATTACCACGTTAATGGGAAGTGCCTTCAAATTGTTACACTTGGCACTAACTATATCCTGGAGTAACAAACTTCTCGCCATTCAGCTCACAAGTTTATAAGCATCTCCTGATGAAAATAAACAGGAAAGCACTGATCTTCTTTCCCCTGACCCGTTGCTTCAAGTGCACTTAATTTTAAATATGATTTTAGAGGAGAACCTGCTTCAAAGATGCTGCTACTGCACCAGTATATGCTAAAAGGAAGGGGTTTGTGCTCACCCAGTGTTGAGGCTGCTCTGTGTTCACCTGATGCTGTTGCAGTGCTGTTACACTGGGGTGGGGAATAGGAAAGCTGGAAATAGTTTCTATGGAACAGTGACTCCTCAGTGGAAACAGTGACTCCCCAAACATTGTGCTGCCCCATCAGTTTTGCTGCTCTGGAGTGGAGTGTGCCAGGCTGGGGTGACTGATGGCCTTTGCAGAAGGCTGGTCACTCTGAGGAAGTGTCACATGAAGTGGTGATTTAATTCTGTAGCTTGACTTGGATACTTGGCAGTGGCTCTTTTGGCCTCCTGGATTTCATATTGTGGCCATGACTTGTTTTAATTTCTTGAACCAGCTTTAAGCATCATGTTTACTGACTTTTGTTTCCAATGAGAAAATATGTAAATTTTAATTAATCCAATCTGAAGTTAAAAAGAAAGTAAGCCTCTTGATTGGAGGGGGTTAAGGTCCTGGAGTCCTTTGCTCATTTTTTTTATGGGATTCAGTGTGAGTGCTTATTTTGCTACTTCTTGCATTCCAAGCCTGTCCAGCTTGCTCTGCTGTGGTGGAATGGTTTGGTGATAGGGAATGCCTGCTGGTTTCTGGCTGCTGATGCTACGCTAGTGAAACCTGCCTGAGTTGTTTTGGATTGTGAAATGTGTGATAGTTGAGACGTCATCCTTAGTTTTGCTTAAAATCTTCCCTGGCACTTCCTTCGTGGCTGAGTGTGGTCTGTTGTGGGAGCTTGGTGAGCCACATGTGCAGTTGTGCCAGAGGGGAAGTTTGGAAAGGCTGCACAATACTGCATGGCCCAGCTTACTGGGGAAATGCTCCAGCGTCCTGGGCTGCCTGGGAGTACAGATGGAAGAGGAAATTACTCTTACTCCAGTAAGAGAATTAGGAACTTCAACAGGCAACCTTGTGCATGCTATCCTTTCCCCATAACCTGGAACTGGCAGGGCCTTGTGCATCCTGGCTGTCACAGGAGAATCAGCTGTGGGTAAATATTTCCAGTAAGATTGGAGAGTTTCCTGAATGCCCTGTGTTCCCTCTGAATTAGTGCTGGTGTGCAGGGGGTTTCCTGGAGGTGGCTGTGTCTGTGCCAAGCACATTTCACACTGTGAGAGCCAGCTCCTTACCTAGGACACAGCAGACTTCGGTGCTGCGCTCTCGTGGCTCCGTGTGCTCCTGGGGCTGGATCCCAAAGGCATTTTCTACCTAAATATTGGCAGGGAGCTCTTCTATTCCTCCTTGTTGTGGACCATGAGCAGTTTGTTGGGAGTGCAGGGCTCAGTCAGGTTTGTGTCTCTCATGGCAATTAGCTCAACAGCACCAATGATACTGGATTTGGCCAATGGATGCCAAGCAGGGTAATGTAGCCACCTGCTTAATTCTGCATTTAATCCCTTCAGGTCCTTCATGTATTTAAGAGCATCCACTGATGCTCTGTTGTCTGCAATGGCTACCAGGTGCTGGTTGCAGGAAGAAAACAAAAATCATGCTTCTGGAAGGGAAGATCAGCTTCTTGAGGCTATCAGATCTGTATGAAACTCTGAAGTTATGTGACACATCTTCATTATTAAAGCAAATAAGAATTTTTCCTGTACTTGCTCTCACACTTGTGCTTCAAACTGGGGTTAGGCTCCAGGATGGGCACTGCTAGCAAGAGGTGTACATTTGGTATGGCTTGAACTACCAGTTTGAAAGCTAAAGGTACTGTCAGCTGCAGTTTGCTGTTCGTCTTTAGTGGGACTGTCTTATGGACAGTTTTTGTTCTGCTGTGTGCTGGGGAAAAACCTTGCCATGCCACTGTCCTAGACTGGGTATTGGGAAGAGTCTGACAAATGCTAGTGCTGGAGAGGATGTGTTTAAAATTATGCTGGCCTATAACTGGCAGTGGGCCAGCCTCCTCTTCAGAATAGCAAAGCCAGGAAGGAGGAGATTTCCAGGGCCTGGCTGGGGCTCTTTGGCCAGCCCATCCCACCAGTTCTGTTCTTATGATGCACTAGGGAGGAGAGAAAAAAATAGCTTTGGACTTCTTTCTGTATGTGAAAGGATTTGGAATATTTGCCAAAGGCAGTGGAGGGAAGATCTGCTTGTTTTGGGGTTGTTTTCCTCTTTTTGCTCCCGTTCCACGTGGGTTCCTGGGCAGTGCAAGCTTAGCAGCCCTGCTGATGAACAGGGGCATCAGCTGTGAAGTGGTTCTCTTGGCTTGGCATGTGGAGCAGCCTGTGAAAATAAACTGGAAAACTTCAAAGTGTTTGCAGTGAAAGTCGTGTTCTCCTCAAGGATGGAGAAGTGTTGCTGTTAACCTGAAACCAGAGCTTTTGGCTAGAAAGGATAGTACAAAACATACATAGCACATGCTGGATGTTCTTTTGTGTTTGTTCATTAAAAGAAAAAAAGATAACAGGGAGACTTTTTTTTCACTGACTAGGCTCATTAAGCCAGAAGCAAACAACATTTTTCTGCTCTCTGGATTTTCACCAGTGTATAGGGCTAAACTGATTTCCTGAGGAAGCACGGGAACTTCTCCAGGGCTGGAGAGCAGTGACATGTGGGGCTGGGGGACAACCAGATCAACTCACTGTCTCTTGAAATCTCTGCCCCTAAAGGTATACTTGAGTATCTGACCAGTGCTAGGTTCACTTTTCACCTTTTTAGCTAGCTCTAAGAACCTGGGACAAACCACTTTCCTTGCATTTTTTAAGGGTACCTTCTGCAAAGTTTTAGTTTTTCTTCTTCGTGTAAGTACCTAAAATGTAAATCATACAAATACTACTTAGTGCCTGTCTACTGAAGTTACAACTAAGTCCCTATTTCTGTGTGATTTGAGGCAAGAAATACTAATATAAGAAACAAAGTATAAGAAATAATAACCTTTTAATGTATTTTTGTTGGTTGAAGTAAAGATTTAATGACTTCCACTTATTGTTGCTTTATCTTTCTGCAGGGATGTGAAAGCAGGAAATATTCTTCTTGGAGAAGATGGCTCAGTGCAAATTGCAGGTAACTTTCCTGGTAGCTTTGAGTAAACTTTAGGCATAATTGCATATCCAAAGAAATAGTTTCATGATCAAGGAGAAACCTGCATAAAAATGTAGGCTTCAAAAAGCCCCACAGTTCACTAAACAAACAAAAAACCCCAACAATAAACAAACCACTAACCAAAACGAAAAGCCAACCCAGAGTTTATTACGTCTTGTTATCTTAAAATACTATTACTTGGAATAATGACAATCAGCAGATATAAATCATTTGATTGTGAAGTCCTCAGAATCAATAGATCAGATAAAGTTCTTGGCATAAGCTAGTCAGATTTTTACATCAGCAAGTTTATAGGCTTGGAAGTGGAGTGCACAGACCTCACCAATTTATCATTGACGTGTGAGGCGGTTTTCCCCAGGTCTCTGGTGAAGGGTGGACAGATCCATCAGAAGGAAATGGGCTTATCTGATGGTAAAAGTCATTTAAGGAGAGATCAGCTGGTCAAACTGCTCCTGTGGATGCTCCCTGCTCCGCTTCAGTTGAGCTGGATGGCAGAGAGGGTGTTTAAGTGGCTGCCCTGGCCCAGCCCAAACTGGGGTGAGCTGGAAGTCTTGGAAGCAGTCATGCAAGGAAAAACTGTTAAGACAGTTGCTTTAGCTAATACAGATGTGCATGGAGATGTCTGCTGCACTCACTGTGCTGACATGAGCTGCAGTAACAGAGCTGTGCTGAAAACAGTCCTAGGTGGGCTTAGACCATGTGGAAAAGGGCATTACCTGGGGTGTTTTGCCCCCTGATCCTCTTCTAGTATTTTATTTCATACATGTTCCTACAGACTTCACTCTTCTTTTCAGAAATCAAGAATTATGCCCATCCCTGAGAACATTCAAGATTGAATGGGGCTCTGAGCAACCTGTTTTGGTTGAAGGTGTCCCTGCCCATGGCAGGGGGTTGGACAAGATGACCATTAATGGTCCCTTCCAACCCAAACTATTCTGTGTTTTTGATTATTATTATTATTGCAGACTATTAAGTAAGCCAAGATTTTTGGAGAGTACATTTAGAACCTGTGATATTTGTTCTTCCTTCTCTCCCCAGTGTGCTGTTTTCCGATCCTGAGTACAATTTTTCTCCAGTTCTCCTTTCCCTCAGTACTGTGTTCTTCCCGTGGATCTTGTAGTGCCTTTCCAGTCCTAGTGCCACCTCTAGCTGGGGAGCAGAGCTCTGTCCACTCCTGCCAGCTTGGCAAACATCCCTGCACATGTGTAACACTTTCAATCCCATATTTAATTGGGAAGAGCCATATTTGTGTGTGACAAGGTCTCTTCTTTAGTGCCCTGTCCTGCTGGTAGAGTCACAGCAGTGGGTCAGGCCAGTGTGGTGGGAGTTTAGGGACAAGGCAGTGACTGTTGTGTGAGGGAGAAGTGCCTGTAGCATTGTTTATTCCTTTGGAATATCTATGCTTGGCTTTGCATCTTGGAATGAAAGGCACAGATTTTCCACCAGGCAGTAGAATATGTTGCAATGCAGTTTTTTATAGGTAGCTCTCCTCTCTGCAGAGGACAATAACCTCTTTTACAGGACATAACACCTCTTTCTGTTTAAAACCTTAAGTATCTTTGTTTTCTTTTTTAAGTCTCCCGGTGCCCTTAATGCTGTTGTATTTCTAATGAGGTGTAAATAATTCAGTTATGTGGCAGCTGATGGAAGGTAGGGAGTGGCTTCTAAAATGCTCAAAGGAGCAAACTTTATACAGTGAAATCCTACAGTTTTTTCCATAATGGGACCAAGATATAACACTTTGGATTTATAATTGCACGGAGCTTTTGATGCTGTTTTGGGAGAGGCTGCAAAAAGCTTTCTGCCAGCCTAGAGAGAGCTGCCCCTCTTCCACAAGGCTCTCAGGGCTTGGCTTTTCTGTATTAAGGCTCACTGGCAGTAGGTACCTGTTCATGTATTTTTTTCTGCTGAGCAATTTGTAGTTGATTAATAGATTTAAGGTTGACTGGTCTTAGCTCTGTGCATTTCAGAGGATTTGTCTGTGATTGTACAAGTTCCCTAGACTGAGCTACTTGTGGTTTATACATGCAACACTTACAGGATGAAATTCATCTCTCTGCATATCCTGCGAAAGCAGCACTGTGAGATGTGCAAAGTTCCCTCTTTACAAATTCTTTCTTTGAACATGCAGAAGGACCAACCCTGCCACCTTTCATCAGCCACAGCAGGGCCACTAAACCAAGGTCAGAGAGTTCACTGCAGTGGCAGGAAGCACTTTCGTTTCTTTGGAGGCAGCTGATGACTTGAAAGAAATGAAAATAAATGAATTAATAATAGAGAAGAGCCTGACCTGGTCATAACATGAGATTTTGTTTCTGTGGGAATTTCTGACACTTAAACTTCTTTGCCTCCTGACCCAGGATGAAGTAGCAGAATTTCTGGGGAATTTTTTGAGGAGGAAAAAATGCTGGAAGCAAACCAATCCCAAGAAAATGAGATTTGTTTCAGCGAGATCAAAGCACTTGTCTTTGACAATAACATTAATGCATATTATGAATAATTCTGTTGATTGTTGAGTGCTTCAATTATGAGCTGGATGACATCACTTTGTTCCCATGAAACAAATGCTCTTAAGTTTCACTGGAAAGTTACACCACGAGATAAAAAACAAAAGATTGATCAGCTGTGGAATGTAGCCTGAGGGCTGGAGTGAATGGGGCACCTCCCCGCAAGGAGCTGGTTTGGTAGACATGAAAAATTTAAATCATGTAGCAGGGAGGAAAGACTTCCATCCTTTCATCATGACCCCTTCTGTCACTCCTCCATCCAAACTGCCTGTGAACAGTTGTTAAGAAGGTCTTATTCAGTCTTTGGCCTTTGTGACCTTGTGTTCTGTGTGTTTCCTCCTGCTTGACACAATTCCTGTTCCTTGTACCAGATGAAATGTAATTCTCAAATGTAAATGAGGAATGTCCATCTCAATCTGGAAATCCTTTGAGGGGAAAAAAGCAAAGGTGCATTTGAGACTGAGTGGTGGAAACCTCACTGCAGGACTGCACCTCCACAACATGTCAGTGAATTTAATTGCTTGAAACTTTCACTGTATGGAATTCATGGCAGTAATTTTGCTGCAGTATTACACAGTTCTAACCAGTGAAAATTAAAGCCTCTTTTGTGAATTTTGGGCTGTGCAATTCTGTTAAGGCTGAACAGAAAAAGCAACTTGATGAAGGTGTGTCAGACATTTCTCAGGTTCTGTTTGTAACCCTGAATTGGTGTTTGTGCATATGGGGAAAGCCACTGTGGGAGCACTGTGAGTTGAGGTGGCTGCAGGAAAAGAGATGGAGAGATCTGTGAGCTCAGGGGCATCTGCTGGAAGTGGGAATTCTAAAAATTCCTCTAATGGCTTGCACAAATTCCCAGCTTGAAACTCCTCCCCAAGTCTTATTTTTACTCATGACTCTATTTTTAACTGTGTCGCTCCTTTGGCTTTCAAAAAGTGCATCCACTGAGCCAAGGAGAAAATTGTCTTTAACAGATCCAACTGACCAGTGAGACCTAAAGTGAGGCAGTTTGCTTCTATCTTAACATTTCTCTTTTTTTCCCAAGGGCACTTGGGCTTGTGGCTTGGCACCAAGTTCTCGGAGCCTGTTACAATTCAGAGCGTCGCTTTCTCAGTTGGAAATGTTCTCCTTCACACTGGATTAATCTGTCTTCTGGAGAGAGCAGGTCTCTTTCCCAGATACCATTGTTCTGGGCTGTGCTGACAGTGGTTGCAATGTAAATGGAGATAGCCATGTTCTTTTGTGTTCCAGCCTCTCCA
Source organism: Promerops cafer (assembly GCA_013398275.1). NCBI lineage: Eukaryota > Metazoa > Chordata > Aves > Passeriformes > Nectariniidae > Promerops > Promerops cafer. The sequence goes on along the minus strand of VZSE01001269.1, from coordinate 39,910 downwards.
TGGCAATTACTTCATTTATTTTAATCAGAGCTTAAAACCTCTTTGCCCTGGCATTTATCAGCTCCCTGGAGTCTAAAAGTGCACGGATAAAAACACTCAGTCAACATAAAACTGCATTGGCACCAGTATTGATGCATAAACCAGGAGGTGGCTTCTCACAGTAAGCAAGGCTTTGCACTTGTCAGTTTATTTAATTATGCAGGACCTATAAATTACTGTGAAATGAAGTGAACATCGTGATAGACTGGGAAGGGGTGGGAGAGGTTGAGGAGAAACTCTCCCAGGATATATGAGACTTGCTCAGTATGAGCCACTCTTCAGCCATGGCATGATGTGAGCATCCTACTGAGACTGAATTCAGACTTTATCTTTGTTTTCCCCTGATTTTATCCACTGGGATATTAAATAATGCTGTCACCGACCCCTCTGAGATTGAATGTGATGGTACACGAGTCTGCTGAAGGCTGAGGCACACATCCCCCCATGTGTGGATTTTTTGGTGTGGCGACAATAACACGATCTCTTCAGGATTTAAAACTGGAGAATTCTCAACGCGCACTCCCGAGAGGTGCCCGCAGTGTCAGCTGTGGCCTGGGCAGGCCGTGTTGCCAAGCAGTTGAAGTAGATTGAGATTTCACTAAGTCGTTCAGGACTTGCTAATTGATCCTGGGCAAATTGCCTAACCCCTCTCTCTTTATCTATTTATAAAACGGGGATAGTTAAGGCCAGGCAAAACTTGTGTAACTGAATTTGTGTAACTTTCCACAAATCCATGCCAGCTTGTCACTGGTTCGCTGTGTTCCTGACTGCTCTTAATTCATTGCACTAAAATAGCGCTCTACATAAACATAGAGCTATGATGCAGGCAGTGTCATTCCCCACTTTCCCTTAGGAAACTCTAACTTTGGGAGATTATCCCTTAGGAAACTCTAACTTTGGGAGATTAAATTGCCTGAACAAGGGGCAAGGCACAAATCTAACTTGGGAGGGGAGTGTTGATTGCAGGGCTCACTCAGGAGCCTGTGTTGTATCATTAACACCTTGGAGCTTCTTCTGCCTTGCAAAAAAAAAGGGCCAAAAGTATTTTTCTCTATGATTAGTGGAGACTTTTAGGGCCTCTCCTGCAGCAGCAAGTTGTGAAATAACTTTTCCTTTTGTCACTTGTACTATCTGTGTTTCCTGAAGAGATGTTGCAGTGTTTGATTGTTGAAACCACTTGTGAACATCTCCAAGGGCGGTGGGTGGCGTCACCCAGCCTGGGCTTTGTGATCCCGAAGTTACTTTGTGAAGTAAGAGGACAAGTGTGCATTTACAGATCCAATACCACTGTGCATCAATCTAAACTTTAAAAGGAAAGAAGCCTTTGATTCTTGTTCTCCACTAATCTTCCTTTTATCTGGTGTCCTACCACCTGCTGCGTTCTTAGCACAAAATTGCTATTTATCACTGCCTTCCTCTTCTTGCTGCCAGGTTCATTCATCTTCAGTGCTCTAAAAGCTTTAAGGTTTGCAGGAAAGCACTAAGTACAACTGCAGATATTTTCTGATGGTGCACAACTGAACAAGAAGGAAGGTGACCAGTGAAAATAACACCTAGTGCTGTCTTCTGAAATACTTTTTGTTTAAAGACAACTTGAAGTGATTTTGAAGTCAAGATTGAATTATTCTGTTTTTCTGCCCCTGTTGAAGTTGAAAACTGGTTTAGGGTCTAATTCAAGCACACCAAACTCCATAGGAGCCCTTCTGATATCAGCAGATTTTGGTCCTGGCTCTTAGTGTACGTTCTTCCTTTTTTTCCCTTCTGTGTACCTTGTAGGTAGCTACATGCAGTAGCATGTACTTGGGCTTTTTAGGATTAAGATAATGTTACAATATGAGAGGGCAAAGGAGAGATTATTTTTAGAGCTGACTTCTAGATTTGAATAAAACAATCTAGAATATGGTAGAAATGTATCTTCCTGAGTTACGCACCTGCAATGGTACCTGTTGTGACGTGGTCATGCCACAGCATTCTTGTGTTGCTGAGTTGTTTGTACTGGGTCTTCCTTTTCAGCTTCTACATTTCCTAAGTGGCCAGAGCAGTTTTTAAGTTTGACAATTTGGATGCCTTAGTACCAGGAATTGTTGCCTCATGGCATGCTTTTTCAAAAACACTACTCTGCAACTTCAGTGCCTCTGTAGAGTGTCCTGTAGGGTATGTGGTTTGCAACACGTGTTTCTGCTGAAAGAGACAAAATTGGCCATGTTTTGTGCAAAGCCTGCATCAGCAGAATTGACATTCCCATCCTGGATTGGTTTTGCTGTGATATGAGAGTCTGGAGATATACATCTTTGTGGGCATTTCTTTTTAGCAATCTTTGGTTTAAATGATTGAAAGAGCTCCAATAGATGAGTCTTTTCTACATTGCTTCAGAAAAAAGGAAAAAAATAAAAGATCCCACCACTTCTATCCAGACACCCTGGAGACTGTTATTTGCTATCACATTGCTGGGAGTCTGCAGTTTCTGGGCTCCTTTAGGATATCTGACAGTCGGTGGATCCTCAGCAGTGGTGATTACTGGTATTGCAAGCCAGCTCCAAGCGTTTCCAATTCCTCCCTGTCTCTGGTGATTCAGTCCTTTCCAGTTATCACCGTGGTGAGCCAATATAAACTACGAGCTGCCAAGGAAGAGTTCAAATGTGTAAACACTTCAGAGCTATCCTGAATTTCATGGATTTTCCCATTTTCTAGAGTTAAATTCATTTGCAATAACCTAGCTCTGTTTTAACCTTTCTGGAGGCAGAGAGACTGAGGCGCAGATGGTCCCAACTGCTCAGAAGTAGGAATTGAACCCGAACTTGTGGTTGGGGTTGTGTTTTATTGCTTTGCAGATATTTCCTGAGAGCAGGCGCATTCTTATCTGAATAGCTGGGGCTTGGATAAAGTTAGTAAGATGACATTTGAGAAGATGGTCCCCAAGTCATTCCTTACAGGGGAGTAGCACAGGCTGTTTGAGCCTGTTTTAGCCCACTGGAAATGAGGGAAATTAATTGGGAAAACATTAAGTAAATCAACTGTGTAATGAAATAAACTTTAATTCCATTTAAGCTTTCTTCAGATGGCAGATGTAGGGGCCTGATTTCCATCTGGAATTTATAAACCCGTGTTTGATGTGAGATGTGGTGAATACTGTGTGAAGGACTTGTGTTTTTACTGCTGGAATGCTTTTGCTTTGAATGGCATTTCCTTTCCCCTCAAAATGACTGCATGGAAACTTGAGGTAAGATAATATGTGCAAGTTCAAATACAGCACATCACAATAAAATGCTGATGGCACTTGGACAAGTTTCTGTTAGTATTATCTTATTTAAAAGAACTTCTAATTGCTCTTGTGTTTAGAACAATAGATCTTGGGAGACTTCCTGTAATGAGCAGTGAAAGGCAACTTTACTCTGAATCTTTTAGGGAGCTCCTGCAGTTTCTGAGAAAAGCAAAAATGGTGGATACTCACATGGAAGAGCTCAAAGCAAAAATCACTCTTGCAGAAAGTGGATTTCCAGAAGATTCAGATTGCAGTACTGATGGGGACAGTGATCTATCTAGGTGTGCTAAAACTTCAAGTGCAGCAGGAAGCCAAGATGTCTTTGTGAACAGGAAAAGAACAGGACAGCACATCTGGAAGAGCTGAATCCTAGTGATAGGCTTTTGTTAGTGCTCATTTTAGCCCTGTGATTTCTGTGCAACTTTATTGATGTCACCTTGCAGTTACCCATGTCTAGTACTTCAGTGAGCACTAAATTCCTGTCCTTGGAAGTCTCTAACTGAAGTGAGCTGGAAGCTTTCAGCATCTTCTGAGTGGTAACTTCAGAGGTGTTTCTCAAATACTGAAATTCTAATGAGACATGACTCATTGCACTGCTGGTGTGATGCAGAGGGAACTTGGGACAGTCCTCGTATGGATACCATGACTTACAGATTGTAAGGAGGGATCTTATGTTTCAGTTAATTCTTCAATTTAACATCTTTAAGCCATGGAGTAACTCTGGCTCCTCTGGCCACAGAGACAAAGTCATTTACATTTTGCATTATCAACAGAGTTTCAAGAATTTTCAAACCAGTTGTGGTCAGTAATGTTCTGGTTTTATGTTAAATAGCCATGGAATTTCAGAGATTTGCCCTTCAAGTCTGTCATCAATCTCAAAAATGGCATTTGAGATTTTGATTGCTTGTACTGTGTTTAAAAAGAAAGTGTGTGTGTGGATAAAGTTACAGGGAATTGAGTTATATATTGAGTTATAGGCCCACTGCAGGCCTGTAATTCAGCAATACATAAATAGTGTAGTTTGGAGCAGATTGGGAAGAAATAACTACAGTTTTGTGTTAACAGTTTCCCTGTCAATTGATTTTTTTTTTTTTTTTGTCTAAACAAAGTGCCATCCTCTCTTGAATGACTTGGTTGCCAGATCTTTTGTAATGCTCTTCTCTGAACAAACATACTTTATCCCATTGCTATCCCTGTATGCTGCTGCTGGTAACAGATTCTGTTTTCCGTGTCATTTTTAATTGCATAAAACATGAGGTTACAGCATAGTTTTCACATAAAGGAGTGATTTTTTTCCAAGAAATGCAATTACTAGTGAGCACAAAGGGCATCCATGAGCATCCTGGTTTGTGAAAAGTGTTTCAGGTGGGGTGATGCTGTGCAGGGTGTGAATCACTATGAGGCTTCCCTGGGATGCACGGGCTGGTTTGTGGCACATTCAGTATCATCAGGAACCAGTCCGAGGTCCTGTTAAAGCACTGAGCATTTCAGCCATGGAGGATTATCAAATAAAGCATATTCTGGTAATAAAAAATCCAGAATAAAGGGCTCATACCTCAGTTAGGACAGTTAAATGCTTTCAAGGGACTTTTTCTGCACCCAGCTTAATTGCTGTGGATGTTGCAGGATGCTGCTTGGGGGTCTGTGCAGTTATGTGTGTATGCAAATGTAAATACAGCTCTGGCTGGCAGGGCAGGTTTGTACAGCAGCAGGGCTGCTGGGGGAGTGTGGGCAGGCTCTAATGTGACCAGTGGGCTGTAATGGAAAGTGGAATTTTCCTCTCTGCCGGCCAGGCCTGAAAGCTCTTCTGTCCCCAGGAGCTGAATGGCGAACTGCTGAATGGCAGCTCGTGTACCAGCTCTCTCAGCTAACTGCTGATCATTCCTCCTTCATTAGGAAACGCCTCATGCGTGACTGCGTGGCCTGGTACTTAATAGGTGGCTGGGAATATGAGGGGAAAGAAGGGACAGCCCTTCAGTTTGCTCAGGAGGGGTTCTTAATAAATTCTGCTTTTGTTTTCTTTTCAGACTTTGGTGTTAGCGCGTTCCTGGCCACTGGTGGTGACATTACCAGGAATAAAGTCAGGAAAACCTTTGTGGGCACACCTTGCTGGATGGCACCAGAAGTTATGGAACAGGTGAATTGTTCCTCCCACTGTCCTCTGAGCTGATCTGCACCTGGAATTCCCTGTTATTAGCAATGACTATATTTATTTCTAACTAAGATGACAATTTGACATCCTGAACGGTTTTCTTAAAACCACAGGATTTTCTTTGACTTGCCTATTGCAGCCAGACTTGTACCGGGGAAGTTAAATGTTCAGTAGATTTTTGCCCCATTGCTTCTCTTCAGGCTCCTGCCTAAGGTGAGGATGAGACAGCTCAGTTGTTGCATAAAGAAGATTAACCTGCCCCTCCCTTTTGTATGAATGTAAGGTGGAATATAAATAGTTTCACACGTGGTAAATATGCACATACACAGCTCAGTAACGTGCTCTTCTGCATCTGCAAACATAAGAATTTGGGGTAGTTAGTTGTGACATGTCAGAGTGGGGAGTTAATTCAGGGTAATAACATGCATTTGACTTAATTCAGGTTTTCAACTTCTCTTGGTTCCTGAGTATCTAAATGCTGGGGAATGCTTGCATCCCCCCCTTCTTCCTCTGCTCTTTTGGCTCACTAGAAGTTGTCATACTTCTTCCCCTTGCATAGAAAAATGTCACTTTTTGTCCTCCACTGCTTCTAGACTAAACTACAGAAGCTTTGTCTGTGTGACTTCTGATGAAGGACACCTGGAAACTTTGTTTAATGTAAAATTGCTGCCCATTTCTGAACAAGATTCACAGAGATAATTATACCACAGTCTTACCAAGGCATTTACAGTAGCTGTCAATGGCATTGATGTTCACTGTCATGAACATTCTGAAAATTATCCCTCATCGCCTTAAAATCAGTTTGACAGAGGCCTGGGTTTCTGACAGGTGTGCTAAGCAGAAATATAACTGGCTATAAATGGTTTTCCATTTTTCTTTCCAAATTTTTTAAACAAAAATATTTAAGGATTTGTTTTATTAAAGTAAATCCACCTTGATACATTTCTCCTTGCTATTGTTTCCAATAAAATATTTTGAAGCTTGGGAGGATCTTGAATAAGACCGCCATGTATATCTGTATCTAAAATCAAATGCAGCTAAACACAAGTGCACTAAAGTGCATTTTTTCCAATATCTAAAACTCTCTGAGGAATGGAGATAATTTTGGAGTAGCTTAAATATATTATTGATGAAAGGCTTGTTCCATGTTTGGCCTTTTCAGTGGCTCCCCGTGGTGGCACCGAGAGGCTGGTGCATTCCAGCACTGCTGCAGCCTCCTCAGAGTGCAGGGCAGAATAAAGCCACACTTCCCAAGTCAGGGTTGTCTTTGCAAACTTGGTTCTCAACTGCTTCACTGTCATATTCGTCTGGGCTTTTTAATTTCATGCTGAGTTAGAATAAATAAAATAGAGTATTTGGTGTTTCTGAAGCTAGATCAGAGCTGTCCCTTGCCTTTCTGTCCTGTGTGTTGTGCCCAGGGCTCAGCAGCCTGGCCAGGACCTAATGCTCCAGGTGCTGCTCCAGGTTCTTTGCAGCTGCAATCCTCAGGACAAAAGGGAAAAATACCTTAAAGAGGGAGCTAAAAATGGGAAATAAGGTTTCAGTAACAAAGTGAGGGGTGGTTCCCCACAAATGTGTTTCCAAAGGAGGTAAGTTTTTTACAGAGTGCGGTACCTCCACCAAGACCGTGCACATCTAACCAGTTGCAAATATGTTGAAGCAGCATTTGGGATGCTGATGATGCTGATGTGAAATCCTTCAGTGTCCATTAGATGATCTTGCTGCCTTCCAGCAGGTGTCACTCTGAGCCACTGGATCCAACCGGGAAGAGGGACAGAGGTCTTGCTCTAAGTTGGCCTTTCACATGGAGATATTATCGGCCCAATTCCATCTGGTTTACTTCAGCACCATTAAATTCCTTCAGAATGTTAATATTTGATTGCTCAACATTGTCTTTTAATGTATGGTCACTTGACAGATTTACGGCAAAAAAAAGAAGTTGATGATAAGAAAAATAAATGTTGATATAAACTAACTGCAGGGTGGTGACTAATGTATTGGACAGATGTCAAGATGAACTGCTGCAGACAGTTTTGAGCTTTATAGCTTCCACTTGCAAGCAGGATTATGTGAAATAATGAAAAAAAGCCTCACACTAAAAAGTTAAAATCTTGTCAGGAAATGAAGAGTTGTATAGTGTATTGGTGTGCTGCAAGAGTAACTGAAAGATGGAGCTAAGAAATGCCCAAAAGTTATTCTCAGAACCTAAAAGTAGTGTGAGAAGACAAAAACCACTGTTACAATGTATTTCTTCTTGTCCCCTGCTCTTTTAAATGTTACTAGATATCTGTGGTTGTTTATTTAACTGACTTGAAATCTGTTCAAAGTCATGGCATCCATAAGCTGAGGCACTTCAAGAAACATTTCAGACTTTTAGGGCTCATGAAAATTGTGCTTACAGGGTGGAAGAAATCAGTGCAAGATATAAATTCTTGTCTCTAGAACAAGTTTCAGTCCAACTCTAGTATTACATGACAAATAGTGCAGGAGGGGTTTTGTTAGTTTGCCAAGATTCAAGATCATCTTTAAGGTAGCTTGGGGAATGCGTTTTGGCTGCATCACAAGGAGTATCTTTCTGAAGCTTGTTAGGTTAGCTGAGCACAGTACCCCTGTTAGCTCTGCTCTGATTCAATTTTCATTTTTCCTTAGTGTAGCAAGAAGAAACACAAACCATCCTAAGCAACCAAAATGCTTTGATTTTCGGAGCTGCTCTTGAAGTTAGTACATAATGTCTCTCCCCTGCAGCGGAGAAAGCAAGTGCCAAAATATTACCTAATGATAATGAGGAAGTAACTGCTTTGGCATATGAAATATTTTTTCCTGTGCAGGAGGGGAAGTAAATGCTATAAATTTTCCTGCACAAGCCTGTGTTTAATGTCAAGTGCAGAAGCTGCTGTTAATTAGTGGAGGGAAACATTATTCTGCAGGCAGGAATGAGGGGCTTTTACTGGGCTGCTGTGCCGTGAAGTTCCAGGATGGAGCATATTTGCAGTCAGGCTGATTAAGTGGTTGACTAAAAGTGTAGTGAGGCGGGTGTCCCAAGGGGTAGCAGTCCATCTATTAACTATGAGAGTTTTATTACACTCTGTAATGACTCTGTGTGTGTGTAGAAGTCAGAGCCTGGGTTAGCCCATTGCCTCTTTATGTTCTGCAGTGGAGTTTATGGCAGAGCAGTCCTGGTTGTACAGTGCACAGCCATGATTTTCACCAGACTGTGACTTCTAAAACACCTCCTTGAAGGTGTGAGGAGCTGTGAGGGAGAGAAGGGAGATGTTTCCATCTCTATAGTGCTGGTCTTTCCAAATTCGTGGGGAAAGGGTGCCTGAAAGGGATGGTAGCGTAGGACAGCAAGAGGCACATGATAACATCCTCTGATATTTTTCAGGTCAGAGGATATGATTTCAAGGCAGACATCTGGAGCTTTGGGATCACTGCTATTGAACTGGCCACAGGAGCAGCTCCTTACCATAAATACCCACCGATGAAGGTAAGCAGATCTCCAGATATTTGTGGAAGATAAGGGATCAGTGTGTTCTGTGGATGTTTCTAAGAATTTGGCTAGCATGTTGCACAGAAGAGTTTGTCCTCTCAGCTTAGCACGTTGCATAGAAGAGTTTGTCCTTTCAACCTGCACTTGTGGATCATGATGTTCTTGGATGTATCTTGAGTCACCTTTTAAAAATATGCCACTTCATCAGCATTATCTGAAACTGCAGTTTTTATTTAGATCCTGAGTCTCACCGTTCTTAAGGAAAGTGCTGTGTGTTTTAAAGCTCTGAAGTCAGCAGATGTTTTTAGGGTTATAAATAATGATCCAGAATGCCTTATGGGCACCCAGTGACACTTGGCTAGCTGTTCTTTCTCCTGCACTGATAATCCTTCTTAGTGCCTGTCAGACATTCTCTTGATACCTCTCGTGTTACCAGTTATCTGAATGTTTAATTTTGTTTAACACTGAATTTTGTTTAACACTGACAATCCTGTCAATCAGTGATCCAGTTCAAAGTACCATATCAGTGTGAATCTGTGGTATTGGCAACAATAGTATTTTATTAAGGTTGAAATGAAAGAAAACTTATTTAAACCATGACACATCAAAATTCTTTTTCAAATGTCTTGAGCCTTAGATCACCTTATAACTTTGGCTAACTCTTAGTTTCCTGACTCTTGAACCAGAAGCTGCTTCTAACATGCTGCTCTTTCAGGGGGAGGGTGCATCTCAAAGTTAAGAGCTGACACCCATCAGTTGAGGTCTGAAGCATCCTGTCCTTCTACTGAGTTTTGAGATCTTTTTCCTCATCTCCTTTGTGATATCTGATGAGGCCATGTCTCGATCACAAAACTTTAAGCCCCTTTGGCTCACCCTCTTGGAGGGCACTTTGGTTCTCCTCCTGGGATGTGTGTCCTTTACATCAAACATGAGAATGTGAGAGCCTGTTCTACCCCCAGGCTCATGGTTAGAGCAGTGACCTGGGATATGAGGCCTGTGGGTGTCAAGTTCCTCCATTGTTGGCATTGGGAGAGTGATGTTTTACACAGGCAGATAATGATAGGACAAAGAGGAATGGCTGTAAACTGAAAGAGGAGAGATTTAGATTAGATGTGAGTAAGGAATTCTTTACTGTGAGGGTGGTAGGCACTGGAACATGTTGCCTAGAGAAGCTGTGGATGCCCCATCCCTGGAGGTGTTCAAGGCTAGGCTGGATGAGAATTGTGGCAGCTTGGGCTAGTGGAAGGCGTCCCTCTGCATGGCAGGGGGATTGGAATTAAATGAGCTTTAAGGTCCCTTCCAACCTAGACCATTCAATGACACTCTGGGCAAACTCCCATTTTTCAAGTCTTAACTGCTGAAGTGCTGTGGGAGTTGGGTGTCACTTCTTCAGGGCCTGGGTGCATCCTCTCCCACACCACAATTACAATGGCATTTGGAAATCCAGGTACTCCTAACTCAGAACAGGCACATCCATGCCAAATGGATGGACTTTGCACAGGTTTAACTCTTGTAGAACAGAATTGCTTTTAAGAATTGTCATCTACGTGCCAGGACTGTTGAGAGGCTGAGCAGTTCAGAAATGCCATTAAATTTCCTAAAGTATCAGTGGCTGTGGCAGAGCAAAGACCAGTTCAGGGGAAAGTGCTGCTGATTTAGGTGCTGATTTTATTGATATTTCTTTCTGGGCTGTGATTATTGGTAGCATTTTGCAGCAGCTTCTGCAAGTTGTACTTCAGTTTATTGTGGTTTGAATGCACAGGATGAAGCCTTTGAATACCAACATCACCTATTTAGTATCAACAGCACCTACTTAGTGCTGTCATATGCTAGATAGAATTGAGTCCCCAGTTCTATGAGGTTTGAGTTCCAGTCATGCAGCCTGCAAGAAGACCTCTCTATTTTATTTATTGAATGTAATTGTATTGCACTGTGGAATAATTTTGTTATGCAGCAAAATTACTCATGCATTAAGTGACCCTTCAAGGAGAGGGGAAGAAAGCAGGAATTCTGTCATGGGCTGTGTAATTTCAGCTAGATTGATGGGCTTTTGCTGCCCTAAGCAATATAGCTGTTGAAAGCTATTTAAATGTGCTATGTGCTGTTTCCTTTTCTAAAAATAGATACTCATCTGTATGTAGGTGACAAGTGGAAATGGAAATGGGTAATTTTCTTTCTTTCCTTCAGAATATTTAAGTGATGTGAGGGAAAGAACCAGTTTGGCTTGATAGGTGCTTATATGTGGAATGTCTTCACCTGCTATCACATTGGTACATGGAAGTGAACTCATGTATTTTTTTATGTTGCCCCTCTGTCTTTAATTTGATTTCTAGCTAAGAAATACCTTAGGGAGGTACATTGAATCAAAAGCCTTGGACAACTGCTCATCTCGAATGAGGAAAACTGGTGGAAGTTCTGCTCTGCTTGTGCTTTTAATGCCACAAAACAGACCTGAAAACACACTCCAGCCTTGTGTTTGGCCCATAGACTGCAGTGTGGGCCAAGAGATGGGATGGAAAGCAGTAATTTAAATTGTGGGTCTTTGTTGTTAACATATCATTGTTGACTGAGACACTTGATGAAAGTGCTTGTCTAAAATACATGTTCCCCAAGATCTGTCTGTGACAAAGCCCAAGGAAAATCTCATTGCCAATAGCAATAATTATTTCAGGTTTTAATGCTGACACTACAAAATGATCCTCCATCTTTGGAAACTGGTGTGCAAGATAAGGAGATGCTGAAGAAATATGGGAAATCATTTAGGAAGATGATTTCATCGTGCCTACAAAAAGACCCTGAAAAAAGGTGAGAATGGATCACACCAAAATAAATTAAAACAAACAAGCAAACAAAAAAAACCCCCAAACTCACAAACATCATTATGTTCCCTATTTTTTGAAGTTGGTATGCTCTCTGCCCCTCCAACCTTTCAGTCACAAGGAACACAGCAATCTTGCTGTGTGGCAACAAATTTTCTTGTCTGTCCTTATTTTTATGGATAAATGTCTGGTGCTGTGCCTGGCCAGGGCACACATTTTCCATTTGGGTTAATGAGAGTGCATCCCAGTCCACTGCCTGGGTAGGGCCATTCTCCCTTGGCCACCCTGAGCAGGTGACTTCAGTTCATGTTTTGTTCCCAGTCAAAACTGCTTTCTGTTTACAAATCAGAAATTACAGGTTGAGCAATATGTGTTTACTTGCAAAACTACATAAATAAACTTTTTAAAATGTGCCAGTGCAGAGAAGGCTTTCAGTGTAGTTTTTGACTTGTTTAATTATATTTGGTTTGGATGGGAAATCAGGAAAAACACTGACAAATTTTACCAACATGTTTTCATCAATACAGATTGCTTAAGTGACCTGATGATACTTTCAGCCTTCCTTGAACAGTATCTTGACTACTCAGTGACGTAGGAAATATTACCAAGGGGATAGTGTGTGTGCTGTGCCATTTTTTTAATACCTCTTAGGTTGTTTTTTTCTTTCCTCCTCAGTAAGCAGACTTAATTCTGGAAAGGAAAAAGTGCTCTCATAAAATAATAATAATGAAGACATTTTTCAGTTCCCTCTTGTGTCAGATCCAGGAACACAGGCTTCTCACGCACTGTGCAAGAGTCTCTCTCTTCTAACAAGCATTACACTTGAAATGCGTAATGAATCCAGTGGAGTGCTTGATAAAAGTTGATAGCTGGATTTTTTTCCCAGCATGACATTTTTTTACCTTTCTAAAGCATATCCTACCCTTGCAGGTTAGGACGTGTGCTGGTCAGATTGTACATAATCACTGAATTGTGGCACACCCCTTCTCTCTCCTCAAGCACTTCTGCTAGCCACTGGCATCGGCCTGACTGTGAAAGCAGGAGGTTGGCATATTGCATGAGAAGAGAATTTAGTGCAATTGCTTTTTCATTATTTTTGGGGCTCCCTTGCTCTAAGGTGGATGCCTTTTGTTGAAGTAGTCTGTGATGAAATAAACCCTGTGATGAATGGCCTTTGCAAGTCACTGATTAAACTCTGTTACTATTTAAGCACTGTTTGCAGTGTGGAAAATGCTGTAAGCTGCTACTTTCTCATGCAGGCTTGAGTCTTTAGCAGATTCCTCCTAAACTGACCAAGGGATATCTCTCACTTTCCAGTATTTATTCTGAAGTCTGACTTAAAGGGGAAAATAGTTTATACTTGTTCATGTTCTTTTAGACCAACATTGATCATCCTGCCTGTGTTTAATAGAACTAATCACACACATTTAATCAGGTATCTCTGAAATAACTGTTACTTGCACAGGGTGAGTGCTGCACTTCAGTGATGATTCTGTGATTGCTGTTTTGAGCAAATTTTTTCTGTGATCCTGTTGTTATCTAAGAGTCTCAAGTTCAGTATCAAAATGGGAGCAAATTCTCCCCACCAGTCCCAAGTTATTCATTGCTTTTGAACAGAATAGGCCTTGTTCAGAATACACTGAGTAATTTAAAAGATTGCTGGTGTAAAATTTACTTGGAATACATTGATTTTAGGGGAATTATACAGGAGAAGCTGATGCCCTGACGAGATGCCAACAAGCTGCAGCAGCCTGGAAGACCGTTGGGTTGAAAGGGAGCATTTATAATTGTCTTTTCTACATCTGTTTTTATTGACAGACCAACAGCAGCAGAACTCCTAAGACACAAATTTTTCACAAAAGCAAAGGTAAGAAAACACTTCCTAAACTGATTTGTGCAGAGGCTGTGGAAAGGACTTTCCAGAAGCACGATAGGTGTGGGTGACAGCTTTACTGGCAGGAGTGTGGGCTCTTTCACCTGGAGCCAGCAGAGCTGAGTGAGTTGAATGGGTCATTGTGAAGGAGCAGAATAAAATCCCCCTTCTGTGTCTCCTGTGTATGCTGTTGTTAACAGAAATTATCTAGGAATTCTTGAGCATCTAAATGTCTTTCAGTGCCTTTTGGGTTTGTTCTTCCTTTGTAATGGTGCCATTCTGGCTGCCTGTCCAGCCATAAAGGTCTCTGCTGCAGTGAGTGTAACTTAGATTTTAGTAGACTCTATATAATCAGTCTGTGTGCAAGGGGCTGAATGAGGCCCACTGTGCAAGAGCTACCTAAAGATATTTCACCCTGTGTTGCCTTATGGAAAGTGAAGATCCTGTGATACAAAACAGTGGGAAACTCCCATTTCTAGCCTTGGAGTGAACTGCCAGCAAGCATTATGTAATTACTGCCTGGAGATTAGTGCAGATGCAACGTGCGAGGTCTTACTGCGGGAGACAGACAGCAGCAACACGGGGCAGGATTTGCATTTCCATGGGCATGGGGAATGTTTTCTGTTTGCTTTTTTTTTGTGATCAAAGTGCACAGGATTTATAGCAGAATACAGATTAAACTGTCAAAAAGAGACTGCACACTTGGCATAGCACAGCAGCATCACCAATTAATCAGAGTAGTTTTCAACTCCCAGATTAAGATGCTTAAATGGAATTGGCCACACCAGGTATCTGTACAGGAGCTGGATGCCCTATTAAAGCTGACAGGAATCTTAACAGCTGCAACCCAGGGAGAGTTGCATTTCCTCTTCATGAAGGGAAGCACAGGGGCAAGTGCTGATCTCTTTGGTGACCAGTGACAGGATCCGAGGGAATGGCCTGAAGCTGTGTCAGGGGATGTTTAGTTTGGATATTAGGGAAAGGTTCTTGCCCCAGAGGGTGGTGGGGCACTGAACAGGCTCCCCAGGAAATGGTCATGGCCTCAAGGCTGCCAGAGCTCCAGGAGCATTTGGACAACACTCTCAGATGGGATTGTTAGAGTGTCCTGTGCAGGGCCAGGAGTTGGACTTGATACTTGTGTGTCCCTTCCGACTCAGAGTGTTGTGTGATTTGATAATTCTGTGAACCAGGGAAGTCTGGAGGGTGATCCAGTTGATGAAATGCAGGAGTTTGCTTTAGGGCAAGTTTAATTGATGTCTGTGCTCTTGACAGTATTAACTGGGGTTTTACTGTCCATAGCGGGATTTTAGGCAGCTGATGAGTCTTCATCTGTATGCTGGATGCACACTTGGTGTCCAAAGTGACAAGATGGTTTACACATTGCTGACCTTTCTCCATTTGGTTCTGCGAGTTCTGGTTCATGTTACACTTCATTGTGTATTAAATCTCTTTCGTGCTTTCATTAAGCTGCTGGAGACATATTAGCATGGGTGGTGATAGAAAATTAACATTATTGTAAATGAGGCAATGCTTAACCCGGCATCTGAAGTGCAAACGTGTGCCAGTTCACAGTTGGGGTTAAATTACTGTCACACATCAGCCACTGCCAAACTGACAGCTGGAACTTGAGGGCTGAAGAGTGTGACTTCTATACATCTATATTGAGTCATATATTTAAATACCATCTAGGTTATGTAAAAGTATGGTTTGATAATGCTGGGAGCCACTTATCAGGAATGACAGAGTGTGTCTTGAGACTCTCCATCCTGCCTGCAAGCAACCATCCTGGGGGAGTTCTGGGAGCTCTGTGTGGGCAGGGACAGCAGAGCTTTCTAATTGCACTGGTGTGGTGTAGAATACCCAGCCAAATGCCAGGGTGTCAGCCTGGACTGCTCTGCTTCCCCTGCTGCTGCAAGTTTGGCCCCACAGTTCAACAGTGAGAAAATTGTGTTCTGAGGAGCCCACACTGGCCACTCTGGAGCAGCTTGCTGAAGAGGAAATTTAATACAATAAAGCATCACAGCAGTTCCCCAGTATTCAATCTGTTGTGATCAAAGCATTTAATTCCTCTCTACACATAAATGCTGTACATTTTTTTCAGCCACTTTAAATCTGCTGCCCCAATTTCTGTTTACTCCAGCACAGAGGGATTCCTGCATCCCAACCTGTCTGAAGTTTGCCTTTGACAGTTGGACAGGCATAAATTTAGGTGTAAGATAAAGCAAAGGGGTTGGATCCAGGTGGTGTAGTATCTGCAGAAGAATGCCAAATGTCTCAGCAGGGTACCAGATACTGCAGTATGATATGTGTATTTCTAAATAAATCAGAATAATATCCAGCTCCTCAGTTGTTGATTCCATCTCACTTTGCATAAGGAGAGTGCCACTGTTAACTGAAAAGGTATTTAGGATGAAACATCACATACTGCAGCCCAAAGTAAGGGAGTGGTTAATATCCTCGGGGGAATAGGGGTGAAACATGTAAACCACTTTCTGCTAGAAACAGCTTAACAGTTACTTTATCAGAGACAATGAAGGCATCAAAGGACATTTTCAGCAATGCATACGTTTGGTATTTTTTTCTTTGCAGAATAAAGAGTTTTTACAAGAGAAGATGTTGCAGAGAGCACCAACAATCACTGAAAGATCCAAAAAGGTACTGAAAACCTCCTGGGCTGTGCTGTTACATTGTGCTTCTATTCACGTGTTTAATAACTACTGCAGTACAGCTTTTTCTAGGTAGAGCTATTCATTTCAATAAAATAATCAGACACCATGGCAGGTGATGGAACCTGAAGATGTTCTGGTGCTATTTCTTCTAAAATCAACTGTAGAAACTGTTTGCTTGAGATGTAAGTTCTGTGTCCTTGTGCCGAGCAGGTCCGGAGAGTCCCAGGCTCCAGTGGGCGTCTTCATAAGACCGAAGATGGTGGCTGGGAATGGAGTGATGATGAGCTTGATGAAGAAAGTGAGGAAGGCAGAGCAGCAATTTCACAGCTCAGGGTGGGCCCTCAAACTCCACTGTTTCTGTTTTGTTGTCCAATTGTGGTAGGTCTGAAAATATTTGGGGAGCACATGGCCTTGAGCATGATACACAGCAAGCTGTGATCCCTTCCCTGGAGTTGGGGCTGAAGCAAAGACAGCCGACTGAAGGTTGAAGAAATCATATAGATCTTTTCTGTCATTGTGGTGGGGCACAGCTGGTCTCATTCAGGGATGTTCAGCATAATTGGAAATGTTAATTCAGACAGCCTGCTCCCAGCTCAGCATACTAATACACTGCAGCTAGGATATTCCCTTTAAGAGTGCTGACTGCTTGAGATGCTTTTTCTGGAAGTGTCAGGAGAGGTTTTATCCTACTGCCCTCTCCAGGATGGAGCTAAAATTAATAGGGCCTGTTCTTATGGCTGATTCCTGAAACATGGAAGGCCTGGTTCTGCCCCCTCAGTTACACTGAAATAGATTAATCCTGGTAGAAAACCTCACAGCATCTCTGAAGTCACAGGAGTGATTAGTCTTGTGCTTGAAAATCCTCAAGAAAACACCACTTTCCCCTCCCAACACATATACAAACCCTCCAACAACTCAGAGGAGTAATGCATAATGATCAGCTGAAAGATTACAATGAATTTTCAGGTTTTCTTCCCCCAGCAGTCACCTGTGTGGGTTTTGACTATAATGGTTTGCCTGGTCCCTTTTCACTACAGCAGGTGGCTGGAAGTGGACTCTGTGTTTTAATCATCTTGTAATTGAATTAGTGAGACAGTGAAGGATTTTTAGAGGAAGCTTTTCAGTATGAAAGGGAAAAAAGCAGTATTGGTTTGAAGCATTTATCCCTTTACAACTTCTCTCAATTCTCTTTCATTAGTCTGGGCTTCTGTTGCTGTTGTGAATAGACACTTAAATATTAAATGGAAGATTTTGCATCTTTTCAGCATCTTTTGAAATGCTTGCGTTTTTAAAAGCCACTTGATACAGTAAATGCATTATTTGTGGCAGAAACTCTTGTAACTTCTTAAAGAGCTTATTGTGTCCAGCTTAGTAGTATACATGATCAAGGAAAATCTCTTGGTACCAGGTGGCTACTACTACTACTGTGAAATTCTTTGATGAATAAGCTATAAGATACAAGCTGAATTCTTCTAAATTCCTTTTGTAGGCTAGAATACGATCAAATTTTAGGAGGCAATATTGTAAAAGACCCTAATTCTGTTTCAGAGATTTAGAATTGTTGTATCTTGTCTCAAAGCCCAGGGTACCATGACTTAACACTGTTTACGGTGTTTTGAACAGTACTTACTTGTTTCATTCTTCTTAGGCAGGAAAAAGCAGATTGACACACCTGTTTACCAGCTCCTTTTCAAGACAGTTTGATATATTTTCCTTGTACTGCTGCCTGTCCTGATTGCTCTCCTTGGGGCTGTGCTTGGCCCTTACTTGTAGGTCTCCCATTCAGCAAACCTTCAGGAAGGATGTTGGAGTAGTAGGTCTTAATTTAGTTACCTCCCTGTAGATGTGTATTATCATTTTGGAGGCACCCCATGTGTAACACGGCACTCTGGGGCACCTGTATGTTCCAGGATGTCAGGAAGGGCACTGTGGCACCTCAGACCTCACTGCATGTCTGCCTGGGTACTTGAATTTGATTCCTTTTCAAGCAGTCCTAAGACTTGTATCCAAACTGCCAAGTTTTGCCATGAATACAGTGGTGTTATTGAGGATTAGTGTTTATCCTGTATTTTGGTCATATTTCAAACGCTTGGTATAAATTCTACCTGTCTGTAAATCCCTCTGCAATTTTAACCAAGCTGTTGGATAGAATTACTTGTGTTAACTAGGTGGCAGCTTTTTCTCCTGCCCATTGCAGTGGGGGTGGAGCAGAGGATTTTTAAAGGTCCTTTCCAGCCCAAAACACTTTGTGATTCTGTGATTCCATCTGTACCTGCATTTTACTGCTGTCAGCCACAAAGTAAAAGGAGGCCCTGCAGGTTGACTTAATATGTCAAAACACTGAAGTATTAACCTGCATAAAATCATCTACATAAATGAAAAGTGTTGGTATTTTTTACTTGTTTCCACTTTACAGAAATATAGGGTGAATTCAATATGTGCAAACATGTGTTTTGCAAGTCTCTTCCTAGGACTGCACCTGAAAGCAGGCAAATATTTACTATACCCAGAGCCAGAAATATCTCTTCAATTCACTGAATATGGTGACTTGCTGGGTAAACATTACCTTTTGGATATAAAGACCTGAACTTCCTCTCTGCATTTAAAACCTTGAATTCAAATTAAAGCAGTTGTGCTCTGTGGACTTTTAAATTGTGCACCTTCTGTTACCCAATAAATCTGTGCAGTGGTGAGTTGTGTGGTCACATTTCACTGCTTACTCACATCATCTTTGATTACACAAGCAAAAATTAGTTAGAACTAATGCCCAAAGTCATCCTGTTTGTGCCTTAGGTAAATGTTTTTTAATGTTTGTCCTGTTTTCTTTCTGTCCATGTGTTTCATAAACTCATAGAATTGTTAAAGTTGGAAAAGACCTCCAGGATTGTTGAGTCTGACTGGTAGCCCAGAACCACTGTGTTCACCACTAAACCCTAAACCCTAAACCACTAAACCACTAAACCACTAAACCCTGTTCCCAAGTGCCACTTCTTCATGTTTTCTGAACACCACCAGTGATGGTGACTCTACCACTTCCCTGGGCACCCTTTCAGCAAAGAAGTCTTTCCTAATATCCAACCTAAACCTCCCCTGGTGCAACTTGAGGCCATTCCTTCTTTTCACTTGTTACCTGGGAAAAGAGCCTGATCCCCACCTGGCAGCACCCTCCTGTCAGGGAGTTGTGGAGAGTGAGAAGGTCCCCCCTGAGCCTCCTCTCTTGCAGGCTGAGCCCCCCCAGCTCTCTCAGCTGCTCCTGCTGCTCCAGAGCCATTCCCAGCTCCGTTGGCCTTGTCTGGACTCACTCCAGCCCCTCAATGTCCTTCTGGTAGTGAGGGGCCCCAAACTGAACACAGCACTCAAGGTGCCTCAGCAGTGCTGAGTACAAGGGACAGTCACTGCCCTGGTCCTGCCGGCCTCACTATTCCTGATACAGGCCAGGTGCCATTGGCCTTGCTGGCCACCTGGGCACTTGCTGGCTCATATTCAGCTGGCTCTCACCACTTCTGTTTGTCATTTATCTGGATCAGTTGTCAGCTGAGGGGCAGGGCCAGTGTTTCCATACTCCTCTGTACAGCTCTTAGCACACTGATCTTTCAGACAAGTTCCTTTTATGTAATTCCTTGAGGCACCCAAGTACTCTTGGATATGAGCTTTGTTCCTGGAAGAACACTGCAGCAGCTGTGGCCTGCAGATGTGGAGCAGGGCTATTTCTCTGGGAGCAGTGCCATGTTTTTCATCCCACCTAGTGACTGTCAAGTGAAGGCTGAGAACACTGAGATGGATTTCAGGCTTTACCTTTCTGGCTGTATGACTTTTTCCCTGACACTGCCTACACATAGTCATGCTGAGGGAACTGTTCCTTCTCCTCCCATCCAGAGGCCTTTTTGAAACTTGCTGTTCTGAGAGTAAGACTTCTTAACCTTTTCTCACAAGAAGCCTCTAAGTCATATGTTACAAATTGCTCTGATCTGCACACATTAAGGTAGTGGCCTATATTAGTGGAAAAACTCTCTCAGAGTAGGGGCATGATGAGCCTTAATGTTCTGCTGTCCAGCTTGTACTGTCCAAACAGCAACCTCTTAGACCATTATGTGGAGAAGGAACAGGTTTTTTTTATTCCCACCGTGGACCAAACCATCCCACCTATCTCCACATACTAATTGGACTTGTTGGCAGTCAAAGCTGCAGGCCCTCTAAATTGCAGGGCTTTCCAGGAGTACTTGGCAACTCCCCCCTGCTCATGTGAAACACTAGTGCAGCGTTATCTTTGTTTTACTGATAAGCAAAAGTTGGTCACGTTGCTTTGCCTGCACTTTCCCCTTTGTTCCACTGGTCTCTTTGTTTCACTGCTGAGTGTACACCTACCTGTCAGTTCTCTGCTTTCTCTCACAAAGAGCACAGCAGAATGCAGGGTCCAAGGGCAGGGAGAGCAGGCCAGGGATTTCCTTCTGAAAAGCAGCACAAGCAAGGCTGATTCCCCCCTCCCACCCTACAAAGGTTCTGTATGCTTTAAGCAAGTTGGTTTGGAAACTACTTCCCTAAGTAAGAGAAGGGAACTTGTTTTCTAGCAGAACTCTGCCAGGCAGATCTGTGTGTATCTTTTTCTGCCAAACTTGGGTAGCTTAAAATGGATTTTCCCATTTTGAGTTTAAGTAATTTGATCCAATCTGAGTGATCTTCAAGAGTCCTGGATTTTGCTAATGAGTAACAGTGATTGCAACTTAGGGTATTGTGTGCCACTGTGGAGATACTGACTGCAGGGTCTGAAATGTGGCTGTGTTTCTGGGTGGTACAATATGACAACAAATTGTGTGGTGTCCCTTTTATCATGCATCTTAATTCACATGTGTAACTTGAAACAAGACAAATCCTCCTAGTCAGTAAGCTTCACTGTGGTCTAGGCAATGACATCTTTTTCTCTGTTTTTTAGTCTCCCAGAGTGAAAGAACCTGTACAGAATTCTGAGGTAAGTTATAATTGCAAATGGCTTCTTGAAAAGGTGACTCCTAGTTATTGCTGTTGTTTCAAGGAACATGCTTTATTGGCCTTTGAAAGCAGTATTGTGTGAAGTAGAAGCCAGTATCTGGCTGAGCTCTGTTTGAAGAGCTCCCTGTAAAAGGAATCCTTGGCTGTGTAATGCCAAGGGCTCTTCTTGAAGTAAGTTTGTTGTATGTCTTGTCAGCTTGCTGTGGCAGAAGTCTGTTTGTTGCAAGGTAATGAATTGGTCTCAAGAATAATCTAAGCAAAACAACTGTCTTCTCATTTCCTCCTTAAAAAAAACCCCCAAACTACACAAACCCAACAGAACACAACTTTAGGATGTCTGGTTTATATTGTCTAATTCTCTGGTTTGGAACCTGTGCTCAGAACTGTGAAAGAATTCTGTAGTAGTATTTGATAGCAAACACAACTTCAGTTGCAATTTTTCACCTTTCTTCAGTTCTGAACTGTGTCTTACATTAGGAGTATTAGTATGTCTCATCTTTCAGTGATAGGGACAGCTTATCTGCCAGAGACTGTGCTATGTCTGTCTTTTCCCTACCTGTGTTGAAAGATAAACAGAGCTGTCTCCTAGAAATTAGTCTTGGGTTGTCCTGTTCTTCATTTGTTTCCAAGAAGTGTTTATAAAGGGAGATTTTGAGAAAGACTACAGTTCTGGCACTGTAATTTGACATAAATTCTAAATTAAAAAAAAAAAAAGCTTAAAACCAGAATCCCTTTGGGATGAATTTTCCCACTGGAGGTCTGCTGTCCAGGTTTCCAGCATTGAAAGTGATTTATATTTCCTACAACCTGTCAGAGTAAGCTGCAGGGCACACTGAAGTGCCATCAAGCTGACAGTTCTTTGGCTCCCATGCCAAAATTGGTTTCTCTGTACTGAATGACAAGAGGTAAAAAAGAGATAAGACTTCTGTTTAGCTCTTTTTCCCCACCTTCAAATTAATTTCTTATGGTGTTTTTTTGGTTGGTTGGTTGGTTTTGTTTCTTGCAAGAGACTAAAGTAAAGTCCAATCCTAAATCTTCTCTAGTGTGATTTGAAAAATTCTGAATTCACTTTCCATTGATACCCAAATTACTCTGACATTTGCTTGGTGAAAGGCTCAGTTGTCAGTGGTTATCTCACTGCTTTGCTGGGTTTTGTTCTCGAAAAGGACCTACAAGTCAAAGCAGGGCTGCTCTGCTCTGAGGGCATGGCTACTTGGAAATATCAGTAGTACTCAGATTCCAGGAAAGAGGGAGACTGAAGGATAGGGTGCTCTCATCCCAGCTGGATATATCTATGTACATGCAGCTTTGCCACAGAGTGTAATTTTTGTCCAGGATCCACAGCCATGGTGGTATCTTGGTTTACTGGTGAGTAAAACTTGGAAATGTTGGGACTGAATGGGTCCCTGGACATAAGGACACATTAAACCCCTGAACACCAACTTGGGATCAGCGTTACTGTCCTGGAGGCCTGGGAATGCCCTTGGCACTGAACTTCTTGAAGTGATTTATGTGGCAGACAAGCCCTTCTGGGAAAGCTGGTGCTTGAATCAGAACTCTTGAGTTCCTTTTCTCACTTAAACTCCTTTTTGCTTGCAGCTGTTTCCATCAGCTGAGACTCCAGGTCCTTCACTCAATGCTCCAGCACAGGCACCTACTGAACTACCTCAGGCTGCAGGACAAGCACCTGCACAACCTCCAACTGCTGTACCTCCACCCAGCCAGGCTCCTCCAGCAGCCCCAGCAGCAGCAGCAGCCCCAGCAGCAGCAGCAGCCCAGGTAAGAGCTGACACTCTTCCTGCCAGCTTTCAGGTTTGCCCTTAGCTGTTCTATTCCAGATGTGCTAGAACAGTCCGAAACAGTGGAAGTTTGACATTCTTGACGACATTAAAATAGCTTTAATACTTAAATCAACCCCCTTCAAATAGCTTTAAAAAGGCCAGTATTTAATCCCTGAATTTTATGCAGCATTTGAAACCCCAGCAGCAGTGAAGGTTAGAGCAGTGTTGGTGTCAGTGACACTTGGGGTATGCACTAGCAGAATATCTACCACTAGTGCCCAATATCTTATTTATTGGTAGCTTGTCCTAAGCTGAACTTCATGAACTTGTGTCAGCTCTACAGCTCTTAATATCAATATGCTCTTTTTTATAGCTTTACATATGTTCTTCCTCACAGCTCTCTGTGTCAGAGCTCACTGTGGCTCTCCTCTGGTTCTTGTTGCTCACTGGTTACTGTTTGCAGAGCTCTGGGCTTCTCCAGGAGCCCTTGTTTGTTTTCACTGACCTGGTGGTTTTCAGCTTCAGCAGAAACCAGGTTGTGATGAGAAGCCCTGAGCTGCATTGCTGGGCCAAAAGCACCTTGGAGTAAAATGCTAGTCTTAAACAAAGGGTTATTTTCCTTTTCTCTTGTGATAAAACAAGTGATCTAGATGAAAAACACTTGGTCAAGACTTCTACGCTTAAATTACCAGCCTCGTGTTGTGTCTGTCTTGTTCCTGCAGCTGTAAAACCCTTGCCTCAGCATGGGCAGTACAGGCCTCAGCATGGGCAGTACAGAAAAACCCTTCTCTGTTTTATTCAGGTTTTTTTGGTGGAGATTGAATAACACTTAGCTCTGTACTGGAAATATCAACAAGTGCTGTAACAAGTGCAGGGCAACTCCTGAATTGCCCCTACTGGAAATCTGCTGCTAACCAATATGAAATTATTTGATTACATGTTCCAATAGTTACTCAGAAGTAATTTAGAATTGAAAGTAGGGAGCCATAAAATTGCTGCTAGATGCTCTTAAAGCCTTTGATTTCATGGGAAAAAAAAGGTAGCTGAAAGTACATGCTAATCTGCCAATGAAATTTTTTCCTGATACAGTTGTATCACATTTTTAAATCAGATGTTTGGGGCAGGGATTAAAACACAGGAGGTCTTGAAGCTGTCATGAATATCCAAAAACCTTAAGTTTTAATGCAAAGCAAGTAATCTTTTCACATTTAGCACTTCTGAAGTCTCCTGCCATTTTGGCATTTCTCAAAGTTGTGCAGCTTTTACTCTTTTCAAGGCAATTGCAAGGACCCTCGTGTTGGAGTGTGACATTTTCCTGGTTCATTGGTCTGTTGTCATTCTCACTGTAGTGCCATGATTCCAATGATGAGTCAAACTTGTATCTATAGTTGATCAATGTTTTAAAACCAGAGCAAGGAATTGTTAACCTGCTTTAAAATAATGTAATCCTATTGCAGGCCCCACCTACAGCCCCTGCTGCAGCTCCGGTACAGGAAGATGTGAGAGTCCCCATCAACCTTGTATTAAGGTTAAGGTAAGGACACAAAACTGACCTGTTCAGTTAACATGAGCCTTTGTAGAGAGGCCCACTGGCACTCTTCTGTACCTTTTAATTAATAGGATGGTGCTTAAATGTTTGTCAGCTTGGATTTCATCTGCTCTTCTGAAACTGCAACCTGGGAAAGCAGTTTATTATGATGGGGTTTGCTGCGAGCCAGGTCGATTGAGCTTTCAGCGACCCTCGTCCCATCTGGGTTTGTCCAGCAATCCCCAGTGGCTTAAATCAGCAGGACGGCATCAAAGGGAGAGTTTGAAACAAAGAAAGTTTTAATAAAGACAAAAATAACAAACTCTTACAGAGAAAATCCAATGCCAGGAGCTCAGAGTCTGTGCTCCTGCTAGAACACCCCAGAAATGCCACGAGGCTCTTTGTTCAGCCTCTTTTGTGTAAACTGAGGCAGGATCCTTGGCACTCTGCCCAGTAAGGTGGCAGCAGGTCGGTTCAGCAGACCCTGTGAGGTGGCTTCATGCTGGCACACAGCCAAATAGGGAGAGAACTCTCTGGCTTTTGGCCTTATTGGGGACACAAAGAGCAGGGCTCACACTGCTCCCAGCGTGAAAACCCTTGAGGTGCACTTGAAAAACATGAGGTGCACTGCAACAATTACCTCCACTTCAGTTTGGTAAAACCTGTGTATTGAAAGCAGTTTTGATATTTGTGTAAACATTGCTAAAGTCTCATGGAGTGGGAAGGAGGAATTAGCTGGGGTCCCTAAAAGGAGTCAGGGATCCAGGGGTTCTGGCCTTGTGCTGGACCATTTTAATCTTCATGCACGACTTCAGCCAGTTCCAAGAATGAAGAGCTTTTACCCAGTTCAGGGAGTAGATTCTGGTCTGTGTCACGAGAAACAGGCATAAAAAAGGGTCTTTCTACACTCATTATACACACTGCTGTTTCTCATTAAAAGAACCTGCCTCTCATCTCTGGAGGCATTCTGGTTGTTGGTAGGCATTGGAGTGGGGATTCTGAGCATCACTTCCATAATGTGTGTGCATCTGCAGCCAGTGAGCACTTCCCTCCTCTGAAACATGTGCTCCAAGGATATCTCTGCTGAGGGATATGAGTTGTTGAGACAGTGGAACAAGATGGTCTTGTAGCAGAGAGGTGGCACTTACCTATCCTGGACTGGCCCAGGCTCTGTCAGGTTGGGAGGCAGACTGTGCTGCTTCCACATGCACATCCAAGTGATGAGTTTCTGCCTTTGAGGGGGTAGAATGCAATGAATTCACAGACTGATTATTCAATGACAGCACTCTCTTTTGGCCACCTATCACGCCATGAAGTGGTCTCTTTTATATAAAATTCTCTTCTTTCCCCAGGAATTCAAATAAAGAGCTCCATGATATTCGGTTTGAATTCACCCCAGGGAAAGGTGAGCTGGGAAATTCCAGTGTGTGAAGGGGAAGTTTTGTGTTTGGTGTTGTGCTGTTGTGTGTGTGTCCACAGTGCCTTCCTAAAGGGCTTGTTGTGGTTGGGCTTGGAGCACTGCTGTAAAACTCATGGATATGGCTAAAACTCAGCCCCTCAGTGAATTCCCAGCACCTGGTGTGCACCCTGTATCTGTCTTTTGTAAAGAGTACTTCTGCTATTTGGTTTGTACAAGCTTCTTTAGATTTCTGTGCGGTGCCTTCACCAGCTGGACAATTTCTGCTCTGTGATGATGGCTTTGGGTTTTTCTCCAACAGATACTGCAGACGGTGTGTCTCAGGAGCTCATTTCAGCAGGTCTTGTTGATGGCAGAGATCTGGTAATAGGTAATTACAAATGACTTTTTCTGCTCTAACCATTTCAGTCATTTTTTGCATGTTAAAAATGACCTGATTAATGGGTGATAGGTAAATTTCCTCTTGATTCTCTAGCCCAGTGGCCCTGCACAACTGCTGTCAATTCTGGTGACAGTTCTGTGCCAACGTGTAGGCAACCCCCAATTCACAAGAAGATGATTTAGTTGGTAACATTGTGAAGCAAATGTTCCTTGTAGTGCAGAATGAAGTCTAATTGATGCATTAGCCAAATCATTATCATCTGACAGAGATGCATCACCAAACTGCTGCACAAGCCTGTCCTGCCCACAGGTCCTGTGCAAGAGAGCTCTGGGACTGGAATCAGCCAGGCTTTTTTGGTTTAATTAGGGCTGGGGAAGGAAGTGTGAGGTGCATGTGCCCTGGGGCAGCAACACGAGTTGTATGGGGGGAACAGCTGCCTCAAACAGCAGTTTGCTAAATAAATGTATCCTCCTGTGCAGCAGGTGAGATTTTAAACTGTCAGCACTGCCTGCATATTCCAACTGCAGCAAGCAAAGCTGTTCCTCATACACAGGAAAGCTGCTAGTGCAAAATTACCTGGATTTCCACATGCAGTTGGGCACTTACTACTATTGATCCCATCACATCCTGGGAAAAATAAGTACCTCTGAAAGAGTAATGTAGTAACACTAACAGCATTTTCACACTTGAAAACTTTAGGTTTAAGTAGACTGAGTTTAATTGAGACCTAAACCTTTCCTTATCAGTGTAAAAATTCAAAGTTTGTTAAGTAATAGAAAGACGACTAATGAGTTTGGGATGTTTTTCTCCAGCCTGTCCTAATATTTGCCCATTTTCTTCATATCTGTGTGATTTCAGTTGCAGCTAATTTGCAGAAAATTGTGGAAGAGCCCCAGGCAAACAGATCCATCACTTTCAGACTGGTATTTATTCCTGTTCCCTAATTGATCAAGTTGTCCCTTGCAAGGAGAAGGCATTGCATGTAGATGTCTACTGCAGGCATCTGATGTATGCATTCTAAATCCTCCCTTCTTTCCCAAAGCTTCTTACTGGTTGTATAACTGTAGGCACTGCAGGCTCCCTGCTTGCATCCTCTGAGCAGCACCTGGGACAAATAAGCATGAGATGATTAATTTATATAAATGTTCCAAAGGGGTATTTTTGGGGCTTGGGATGTGCACTTGCAGAAATATTTCAAGGCAGGTGGATGGGCTAAGAATTGCCACAGACTCCTTTCTTTGAGAAAGAGAATGAGGGAGGGTCCAGATACATTGCCCCTGAGGAGGAAGTGAGGAAATGAAGAAGAAAAAAGGAAAATAAGAGTGGTGGGCCAAAAAAGAGCCAAAACTGAGAGCAGAGCAGGTGAATCTTTCAGAAGTGGTAAAATTCAGGGGGAGTTAACAGTGGCAAAGTGAAGGCATAACCAGGTTATTGGGAGTGAAGCAGTAAGTGCTTTTATTTTTTTACTCTTCCTGTAAGGAGTTCTCACTTGTTTTGCCCCAGTTATTGCACGTATAATATTTTTTATATATATATATATATATGTATATATATATGTATATATGTATATATGTATATATGTATATATGTATATATGTATATATAAAATATAATAAAATATAATGCCCTTCATAGCTTCAAAAAAAAAAAGCAAAAATACAAAAGTGCTCAATTTTAACTTTGGGTAGTGCGAGCTGCTGAATACAGTGCAAAGCTGTCCTGTGTCTGCTTCCTCCCCCCACCCTGCCTGATACACCTGCTTGTGGGTTCTGCTGGGTGGTAGGACATGTGTGTTGCTATTTGGATCTCTGTTCCCTGTTTCAGGCATCTGGTGTCGACGGCTCAGAAATTCCAGATGATGGCAAACTTATAGGATTTGCACAGCTCAGCATCAGCTAAACATTGGTCCCAGGAGATGTTTTCCAACAGAGAACCCACATGTGCATATTCATAATGCTTCTGTTAGCCTAAAAAAAAAAAAACCACTACTGCCAAAGAATTGAACTACAGCCCCCTTCCTAGAAGCTTTAACATTTTCCTTAATAGGATCACAAACCTTCCTGAAATTACCGATGACGTTTACACCTTTTGTAAACAACTCTCATGTTTTTGTATGTGTCATCTCAAACATGCAGACCCAACACGTCATTGCCTGCATGTTCATTTTATTATTGCCTTACTTTAAAGAAAAATACTACTGAGTACGAAGCAGGGGGTTCCACTGCTCTGATGATCTTGCCTAAGTGTTTGCTTACATGTGGTTTCATTTTTTTTCACTTGCTGTTTTTGCACAAGTTTTAATACTGAACGGATTTTTTTTTTTTTTTGGTTCTTTACCTGCTTCTCCTTCTATCTGAAACACCAATGTACATGTTGTTTGGGTCACCTGGAGTGCTGAGAAATCTGCTTCTCTTTGGCTGTGTGTTTTAAAACTGCCGGTTTGAATGCTTGCGCCTGAGAAAGCAAGCGGAGTCTTAACCCACAGGAGGGAGAGCTGCCTTCCCTCGTGTTTGTGTGTTTGAGAAGTTCCTTGACTTTAAGGTGTTAGAAGTCAGCTTCCCTATGTCAACTGCCTTAATTTTATTTTTTTTTCTTTATCGTTTTGGTTCTCTCCACATGAGTGCCAGGCATGGCATGAGGGCTGAACCTTTTAATTTACATTCAGCAGTCCTTTCTGCTGCTTTCATTCTGCATCTAGGACGTAGTCTGTTCTTGAAGCAGACCAGGGAGGCACTGCTGCCTGGAAACTGCTCTTTCAGATGATGAACACAATATCCCTGGTCACAGGGAGAGGAGATCTGTGTCACTTTGCCTTTGGAACAGATGCACTTCCAAGTGTCCCTGAAACCCAGTTTGGTCATGCCTGGCTGGCCTCCCAACGAGTTCCCCAGTCCTTTGCAAGCTGATACCCGTGGAACCATCCCTGTCGTGTTTTACAGCAATAAAGAATCACCAGTAGAGTGGCTGTACTGGGCAAAAGCAGGCACTGGGTTTGTCCCTCCTGCACTAAATCCCTTGGGTCGTCGGGCTGCGTGTCAGCCCAAGCCTCGACGTTGGATCAGGATGTCACTGCACCCCTGTCACACATGTATTTAGCTTTTCTTCCCATGTGGTGTTGAAGTTGAGTTTCTACATGAATAATATAAATTATGCTCTGAGTTTGATGAGAGACACTTGTAATGCAATATGTGAATAATAAATGGTGTTGACTTTTTTTTTCCTACTGTTTCACAGTTGGCCTTTGTAACTGCTCTTGGCTCTGGAGTGTTTTCTACACAGAAGTTGTAAGTCTGTAATTTAACATGCAGATGGAAATGAGCTTTGTTTCCATCAGACACAAACAATGCAGAAACAGAGCGGAATGACTAGGTTCAATTAGGACTTTTGTTCTGTTTTTTTCTTTTATTTTCCAAGTCTTCAGATGAACAATCTGTATTTATATCTTGTTCTCTATGAGCAGCTGTGGAAGCTTCCTGATTGTGCATGTTCTTTTTTTACTGCCCCTGTTGCTTGTAGCCTCTGGGTGGATATTGGGTGTGTCCCCATGGGCTGTTTGCAGCCCCATGGCTGGTGAGTGTGAAGGGGAGGGAGAGGAAGATGAGAATTTGGGAGTGAGATCATCCTGGGGTGCTGAGCCGATGCTCTCTAGAGCCCAGGAAGCGAGTGCCCGATAGCGGGGAGTTGGTGGTGGCTGGGTTGGCCAGGTGTGTGTTGGCACCATTCCATGTTGCCTGACACAAAGCACTCCCTATGGTGTCCCCCATTGAGCTTATTGGCTTGGGAAGAGCAGGCTGGCACCTTGATTTTCCCATCACCCTATGCTTAGTGTGGATGTGTTGGGAGCCTTTAGGATACAGAGACAAGGTAGTTGTGGTACAGTATTATTTTCCCTCTGCCTGCATGCCCTGGGGACCTCCTCGTTCATTTGTGTACTGGTGCTGAGGAAGGTTAGGACTCAAACTGCTCAAATGGAACAATGCAGCATCTATTTATTGTTATTCCCCATTTTCCCAAAGCCAGGACTTAGAGAGCTTGAGCTCACTCTAACCCAAGGTTCCGTAGTTCTTTAATGGAGAAAATAAGCGAGGAAGAAGCTGATGGGTTTTGCTCTATAGATCTCCAGATCTTTTGGGTAGGGATCCAAAATATTTACTTGGGCTATTACAGTGCTAGACAACTGTCTTTTCTGATGTTGTTCCAGTAAGTGCCAATGCTGTTCATAATTGTTTTCCAGTGTCATTAAGAATTTGGTTTTTGTGCAAATTTCTGATCTGAACCTGGAAGCAGGTGGTAATTTTAAGTTAGTTCCTACTTTTAAGGACAATGCTCTGTTAATGAAAACGGATCCTCTTCACAACTTTGGTGTATTGTAGATTATTATGAAAGATGTAAAATAGTCAGGCTTTTTTTCCTTTTTTGGACTTTGTATTTTACTGCATGTGTCTAATTTTTAATCAATAAAGAACAAATTGTCCATTGCCAGGTGTTTGATGTGTGGTTTGCTTGTCACCGGGGTGGATGGTGTGTCTTGAGGAAGGGGTTTGTCTGCAACCCCTGGGGCGTTTCTGTTTGGGGTGGTGGGAGGTTTGACAGCCTCCAGGAAGACTCAGTGGGGAAAGGGAGATCAAGGCCAGGCTGGATGGCGCTCCGAGTAACGTGGTCTGGTGGGAGGTGTCCCTGCCCATGGCAGGGGGTTGGAACTGGATGAGCTTTAAGGTGCCTTCCAACCCAAACCATTCCATGAGTGCATATCTTATCTGCAGGAGTTGTGTGCAGAAATGGAGCCAGGAGGGCACTCAGGATGGTGTCCTGAGACCTTGTCTCCCGCTGAGAGGTTTGCTCCAAGCTCTGCATGCCCTGTGCAGCTGAGAATGAGTTTCCCCTGTCCAGGAATGCCTCAGGATGACACAGGCTGGTGTGAAAGTGGGAGGATTTATACCCTGACAAGTGGTGAGAGCATGAACTGCACTCCCTCCTCTCCTCCACAATAATTGTTCCTTGTGGGTGCCCTGGTTAACCCCAGTGGGGCATCCATGGTCTGTTTTCCAGTGTGATTTACAATGCCTTTCTCATGGATCTGTGGGCAGCAGGGGTATCCACGTGGCTTTGGGCACCTCATGGACGTCTCAAAGGGGCCCCAGGCAAATGCTTTTCCTGCATGAGGGATGGGCTGAGCAGTGCTGGACTCACGTTCTCAATGATCATTTTAGGCATTTGGGCCTCAAGCAGCATTGCCCGGTGTCAAATTTCTCCCATCCCTTTACCCCTTCCCCAAGTCCTCCCTGCATTTAGCCCCCAGCAGCCTGCAGGGTGGCCTGGAACTGCTGGGAAGAGGGGACAGGCTGTGCCTGGCTTGCTTGTGTTGCACAGGGAAGCTGCAAAAGATGAAGGACATGGCAGCTCCCATCCCCTGGAATCACAATGAACTAGCTGCCCTTCCTCATCTCTGGTTCTGCCCATCCATTAACATAATTCCCTTTACTCCTCTGGGCTGTTCCCAGCTCTGCATCACGCTGGGCTCGTTTTGGCCCCTCTGAACCTTGCTTTCCTGGGTGGTTCAGCAAATGAAGCCATTGTATTCACTGTGGAGAAGAGTCTGTTCCCTGTCAATGCCACCTGGCCCTGGCAGAGGAGGTGGCCCACGTTCCCTGAAACAGGTGTCCTTCTGCTCCAGCCAGCCCTGGATGTTCATGGGTGGCACAGGGATGATTAATATATTACATGGTGTACTTCTAGTGACTGCCTATGACTGCAGAGCTTATCTGAGGTTTAAACATTAATTCCAGCCCTTGGGGAAGTCTGTCCCGGCACTGTCCTGTCTCAGACATAGCCACCAATGTCAGGTGTCGGGGAAATTTTGAAAGCAGTTGGTGATTTTGGGCGATTCCAGAAATGCCTGGTGCTGCTCTCTGTGATCCCCTGCCTCAGTGTGGCTTTCCACCAGTTTTGCCAGCTTTTCATGGTCCCATATGTGCCTCACCACTGTGACACCAGCTGGATCCGCGCCGTCGGCCCCAACCTGACGGAGGAAGAGCAGCTGAACCTCACCCTGCCCCGGGGCGCAGACGGGGAGTTTGAGCAGTGCTCCATGTACTCCCCGGTGGACTGGGACCTGGATTCCATCCTGGCCTATGGACTGAATGACACGGAGAAGTGCAGCACTGGCTGGGTGTACCCCTCAGAACAGCCACCGTCCCTGCTGACCGAGGTCTGTATTTGCTGTTTGATGTGCTGGGGTGTGGAAGGGACGGGGCATCCAAATGGCCACAGTTCCCCCAGAGCTGGTGCCTGACCACGGTGCAGTTGGGATTTGCAGCAGGTGTGGGCTGGGGACCTTGGCTCCACCACGCAGGCCCCAGTTGTGGTCCTGGAGAGGGTGCAGGCTGTGACTGAGGTGCCAGTGGGGAGATTAATCACTCCTGGAGGTACCTCCTGCTCCTGGGTTTCCCTATGCCTCTGCATACAGGGGTCAACCTTTCCAACTTAATATCATGGAATAGTTTGGCTTTGAAAGTCGTCTAGTCCAACCCCCAGCATCACAATTTTTAGCTGAGAAAGATGCTAAATTAAGATAAAGAAAAGTAGGTTTAGATTAAATATTAGGAAGAAATTCTTTGCTGCGAGGGTGGAGAAGCCCTGGCTCAGGCTGCCCAGAGAAGCTGTGGCTGTCTCATCCCTGGAAGTGTCCAAGGCCAGGTTGGATGGGGCTCTGATCTATCTGGTCTAGTGTAAGGTGCCCTTCCCATGGCAAGAGAGTTCAAATTAGATGATCTTTAATGTCCCTCCCAACCCAAACCATTTTATGGTTCTATGATCTCCCTATGTCACTCTTTCCATTGATGTCCTCTGGATGCTGGCAATTGCAGGACATCTCTTTAACAGAAACCTCTTGTCCCAGGAATCAGCATTGCATCCCTTCTCCTCTGGGAGGTCAGGTGGTCTGATGAGAAACAAGCTGCTGCTTCTGTCCCCAGGCCCACCTAAAGCAAAATTTGCTGACCAGGAGGCTCCCCTGGGTTGGCTGGGCTGGACGAGGGGGACCCCTGCAGGTCGCAGTGCACTGGAGAGGGACCCCACTGAGTGCCCCAAGGGCTTGTCCCACCTCTGGCTTGTGTGCCCTGTGCATACTGTGGGGATTCACATCCTTGGAAGAGGGGATACCAAAGCATCTGTTTCTCCTTTCTCCAGTTTGACCTGGTGTGTGACAGGAAGGACCTGAATGACATTGCCCAGGCTATCTACATGGCAGGGCTGCTCCTGGGATCCATGATCTTTGGTCCTCTGAGTGACAGGTGAGGAGCCACAGCCCCCTGCCCAGGGTCTGTGCAAAGCCAGCACAGCACAGACCAGGTGATGTGAGCCTGTCTGGACTGTGCACCCTATGCATTTTTGTCACCACTTCTCACTGAGAGGGACCCTGACCAAAGTCCTCGAGTCCCATGAGGACATGGCCACATAGGGAGGGGAAGGGAGAGAGACACAGCAGGTGTGTACAGTGCTTCACTTGTCACCCTGCAGTCTACTCTGAGCCTTATCAGGGTGATAAAAATCACTGTATAACCTGCTGGGCTCCTTGCCATCTCCATGGGGTCTCTCTAGACACTGATTGTGTCTTCCCTGTTTCTCCCCAGGATCGGGCGCCGCCCAGTCATTCTGATCTCCGTCTTCCTCCAGGGCTTATTTGGCCTGGGAATTGCCTTTGTGCCCCATTTCTATGTGTACATGGCCTTCAGGTGTGTCGTGGGGGCCTCTGTGTCAGGGATCACCATGTCAATACTGGCCTTAGGTGAGTAGGATGCCCTTGCTCTGGGGCATCTCAAGATGCAATAGAAAAGTCTTCAAAGAAATAAAAATATTTGTTTGACTCGAAAAAGACCAAGGCGAGGACAGGTCTTGATCTTCACTGTCCTTTGGTATTTTGGCAACTTCTCAGCCCTCAGAGCTTTGGGGAGCATCTCTCCCCAGCCAGTGCTCAGAGGAGGGCAAGGGGACAGTGTCCCAGTGCAGGAGGTTAATCTAATCCTCACCTCCAGAATAATTCTTCTCCAGGGAAACATCTGTTTGCCTCAGGGAAAGAATCTGGATGACTCTGAGCCTTGCTTTTTCCTTCCAGCTACAGAATGGATCGGTGTCTCCTCCCGGCCAAAGGCAGTGCTCACTTCTCACTGCTGTTTTGCTATCGGGCAGATGATTTTGGCTGGCTTGAGTTATGGAATACGTAACTGGAGGCTGCTGGAAATTGCAGGATCTGTTCCTATGTTTGCCTTTTTCTTCTGCATTGGGTAAGTAGGATGTGGACAGAGCTCCTGCAGACATGACAGCAGTGTGAGGGTGTGAGGGAGGAGGTGCCAGCAGCTCAGAACCAAGCTGCATCTTTCCCATTGGAGTGCAGGTGCTGGAGGAGCTGCTGCAGAGCTCAGCACATCTCCCTGGGCACTGGACTGCTGAGAGCAGCAGCTGCTTTGCTACAGGTCTCCAAATGTGGCCTTTGCAGCCTAAATTTAGGGTACTTAGAGCCATTGATCCCACGGGCCATTCACTTTAGAGTTGGACTTGATGATCCTTGTGGGTCTCTTCCAACACAGAAGACTCTGAGGTTCTGGGATCTGATTCTGTGGTGGCCAAGGCTTGCTGGACGTGGTCTCAGAGAAAGGGGCTATGGGGGAACTCAGCAGGACACAGCAGCATGTCCTGGCCTCCCCTCCTGGCAGGGTGCTCCCAGAGTCAGCTCGCTGGCTGGTGACCAAAGGCAAAATCGAGGAAGCCAAGAAGGTCCTGCAGAAGGCGGCAGCCACCAACAAGCGCAGCCTCCCACCAGAGCTCCTGGAGCAGGTACTGGGGGTTCCTGTCCTCAAGTCACTGCCCTGGGCCTCGCAGCAGCCCCTGGAGCTCAGCTCATCCCAGAAACATCTCTCCATTCCCACTGGGAATGCTCTGGCCATGGGCTGTGGGGGACTCCAGCTCCAGCTGACTTACACACGGACGAGGCCAGGCAAGAGGCCCAGCTTCTGCTGAGCCTCAGCCTGGAGATTTCTGGAGTCCCCCTGGGGATGTGGCAAGGACTGAAATGCTTCCTTGGCTTTTGTCCTCTGAGGATTCCAGGAGTGTGACGGATGAGCACAGAGTCTCTCTTTAGTCTGTGGGTTTCCATGCAGAAATGCCTGAAGGGGACTTCCCTCCTTGCCCACCCAAAGTTCCTACACTGGGGAAATGTTCATCCTGAGGAACCCCTCAGTCACCCCCCACCTGTGCTGGGCACCCAGAGTGCAGAGGCAAGAGCCCAGCCCCACTGGGCTGCCCTCCCTCCCAGAGCCCTGGGGGTCACAGGCCTGTCCCACCGAGGCTTTCCAAGGACTGCAGGTGGAAAAGGAGCTGGACATGGGTTTCCTTTTCCTGCTCTGACTCTTTGACTTTCTGTGTTTTGAAGCTGAAGCCTGAGAAAGAGCTCAAGTCTGGAAGTTTCCTGGATCTCTTTAGGGAGAACCTGCGGAAGGTGACTTTAATCATGTCATGTGTCTGGTAAGACATTCCCTGGTGCATTCTTCCCAAAGTTCTAGGTAAAAGAAAAGAAGGGATTGACAATTAGTCATTAAGAAATTCACCTTGTGTGTTTTGAGTGTTATTTGCTGGGTGTTTCTGCTTCTGGCTGTTTAAGATGCTTTGTGGGAAAGATTATAGCATTTCCAGGTTTGGCAGGCCTGTGGTATTCCTCTGGTTTTACATCTCCTTGGAAATGCTGTGGCTTGGTCAAAATGTTGTCATTGGAGATCAGTGCTGCCTTTCCTCATGGCTAACACCTGCTCAGTGCCACCCTGCCTGGGTTTCAGGTTTGTGAACAGTTTTGTCTACTATGGGCTGAGTCTGAACGTGACAAATTTTGGCCTGGACATCTACCTGACTCAGCTGGCCTTTGGAGCAGTGGAAATCCCAGCCCGTGTTGGTTGTATCTTCACTCTGCAGAGGTTCGGGAGGAGGAAAACGCAGGCCGTTCTCCTGGTGCTGAGTGGCCTGGTGTGTCTGACCATCACCGGCATCCCTGAAGGTGAACAACCTCGTCCCATACAGAGAGGACACCCTCTGGGACAGGAAGGCACAGAGCCCCAACCCTTCCCTTGCTCTTTCTGTCCTCCCAGCAAGGGTGGCTCACATACCTCCAGGCCTGAGCTGACCCTGGCCACAGTGGCCTGGCTGAACCCACAGGGCCCATTCCAAAAAATCAGAACTTGCTGATCACGATAGCGGAGGGCAGAGCTGAGCCCAGTGGGCCCCCTGTCAACAGAGCTGTGCTCTGGGAAAATTAATACCTGGGGAGGTGAGATGATGGATGCAGAGTGCACTGAAAGTGGCCACCGGGCCAGAGCAGCCTGGTCCATGCTCAGACACTGTCAGAGGTGATGCCTCCCTGCAGGCGACACAGTTGTCCCTGCAATCCCAGTTACCCCAGTGAATGGTGCTCAGCTCTCCACCATCCCATAGCAGTCATCTCTCCTCCTCCCCTCAGACCAGCCCGTGGCAACCACCGTCCTGGCCACCACTGGCAAGTTTGCCGCCTCAGCCTCCTTCTCCACCTCCTACGTCTATGCTGCCGAGCTCTTCCCCACGATCGTCAGGTGAGCTCTCCCCACACATTGGAGCTTCCTTCTGCCGTGGCTGGCAGTGGTGATGGGGCAGGAGCCCGGCTGTCCCCATGGCCACGCTCAGCCCCGTGGTGGCCTGGGGGTGCTGACCCCTGCCCACACCTCCCACTGCCCCTTGCTCCCACAGGCAGACGGGCGTGGGGCTGTGCTCCATGTCGGCGCGGGTGGCCGGGATCCTGGCCCCGCTGGTCCGTCTCCTGGGGCAGTACCACCGGGCCATCCCCATGGCCATCTTCGGGAGCGCCCCCGTGCTGGGGGGGCTGCTCTGTGTCCTGCTACCCGAGACCTGCGGCGTTGACCTGGCAGATGACACAGGGAACGGCCACCCCCCGGCTGAGGTGGGTCCCTGGTGCTGCCTCTGGGGTGGGGATGTGGGGAGCCAGCGCTGGGGGAGCCCCTTGGCGTTGCATGTGCTGGGGGTTTCTTTAGGAGTTACAGAGGTGGGAGCGCATGGAGTGGGGCTGTCCCACTGTGGGGAGAGGAGAAGAGACCCCATAATCCTGCTTGTGGAGGTCATCCCTTCATTCTTGTCCATGAGATAGAAGAGCCAGTGCTCTGCTTTCCTCCCTCTGCCCTTCTCAGGGAAGCACTGGTGCCTTGTAGCCACATCCTCTGGCTTTCACCCTCTCATAGCTCCCAGCCCTCATTCCCCATGGGACCAGGTGGAATTGCACCCCAATACTTTTGTTGTTTTACTGGGAGAAGGGTGTCCACAGGAACAGGAGGGAATGGGATCCAAGTTGCTGAAGGCTGCTTGTCTTGGGGACAGCTGCCATCAGCTCATCACACACCTTTCCTTGCTTTTACACCCTCTTCCCTTTCATCAGGTTTGTGAAAATGCCACCAGCGGCTCTCAGAATGGGCAGGTGAAAGGAAAAGGTGCTGGCCAAGACAATGAGAGCACGAAGACCACGTACTTCTAGCTGGGTCTGCAGGTGGCTGTGGATAAAGGCAACCCAGTGCTGTGTGGGCAGTGAGGACAGGCAGAGTCTCTCCAGCACAGGACACCACCATTGCTTAGGCCATCACTGCCAATTCTTGACTTTCCTTGTCTTTTTTGCCTTCCTGTATCTCCCTCTGTAGCTTGTCCTCAGGCACTGCAGGCTGTCACTGGTGTCCAGCAGTGCTCTCACCAGAGAAAATTGGGTGCTTTTTACTTGAGGGAAAAAAGAAAGAAATCAAGTATTAAAATGGAGGCATTTCCTCTTTATTTTTCCTGTTATGTCTCCAGGAAGGTGAGACTGTAAACTTTGTCCAGTGAGACACCCACTAGAGCACTGAGTAAACTTGCAAGAGAGAACTGGGCTTGCTAACAGGAGAGCTGGAGCAGATTCAGCCCTGAAAATAATCTCACATTTGCAAGGAGTGATTTATCGTGACTGTCTAGCAAGATCATCCCATTCTCTCATAAAAACACTCCTTTTTTTTTCTTTTTTTTTAAATTTGAGATACTCAGCTGAGAGAAAAAAAAAGATGTGATGGAAGAAACAGCATGCAGGGAGCAAGGACGTCTAACAGGCAGCAGAATTTTCACTTTAGTGCTGGTGGCTTTGAATTCATGCCTGTCATGATGCTTTGAGCATGGAAAGTGGTGCTGTTGGGCTGCAGTGTGGGACCAAATTGATTTGTCCATTCCAGAAAACCGAGGGAGTTGGTCTCATAGAAAAAAGTGCAAATCTGTCTGGGAAATGTCAAGTCTTTTCTACTCTAATCTATTCTATTCCTTTTTTGCTGGATGCACTTTGTCTTTAAAATGTTTAGGACCGCTTTTGTCTTATACTGTGAAGAAAAAAAATGTGTTTTTCCTGTGCTTCCCTTCATATTACCTCATGTCCCTCAGTCCAACTTTCTTTTCCCACTGGATGGGTACAGATGAAGCCTGGGAGTTGCACATGGTGGTTCTTCATCTTTGACTGTACAGCTCAAAGGCTTTTTTTTCTGGTAATCTGAAGAAATGTTAAACCAGAGTATTTCTTCTCTCCATTTTTATGCCTACATGTTTTCCATGGACCAAAGTACCTCATGGATATTCAGTTTGATCAAGACAGAGTTTTGGATAAAATCAGTGCCATGTGACAATGTCCTGCCAGGAGGGACTGGCTGTGGTGCCATTTTCTCTCTGGCACTGTTTTCAGAGGATTTGCTGTGGTGCTCCTCTCCAGTACCCTGAAAACAGAGGAGCTCAGTCCTTTGTCCTCTCCTTGGAAAAGGCTGGGGAGTGCCTCCTTCAGGCTATTATGGAAAAAAAGGCATTGAGGGTAAAGGCTGAGGGAAGAGCTTGGAGCCAAATGTACAGTTATTGAAGGAACCACTTTGGAAATCGTACTTTGAGACTCTCTGTTTTAGCTCATTTCATAAATAAAGGCATAGCTGATGTACTTCTGCTTCCAGCTCATTTGTGCCTCCAGTGGGCTGAAGATCCATTTACTGGAATCTTGGAGTGGTTTGGGTGGGAAGGGACCTTAAAGACCATCTTGTTCCAGTCTCCCCTTGCCACATGCAGGGAAACCCTCCACTATCCCAGGTAGCTCCAGGCCACATCGAACCTGGTATTGGACACTTCCAGGGATGGGACAGTGTCCTGGTTTAGGGAAAATTTGGGAGGAAACTTCCAAAGGGATCTCTCTAGAAAGCAGATTCAAGCGGTCTCTCCCCCAACTGGTTTGGGAAAGGATTTCCTTGGAGAAAAGTGGAAAAAACCCTGTTTATTTAACAAGCAAAGTATTCACAAGCATAAAAAATGAATAATATTAAACAATAAAACCTCTTGCTGTTCTGAAGAGATGGCAAATTCAGGAAGTCCTTGTTGTGGGCTGTAGCTCGGCTCGCTCAGTCTGTTATCAGTCTCTCCTGTGCTGGAAATGCCACGGCCCAG
>VZSE01001268.1:137871-181454 GCA_013398275.1 Promerops cafer | reverse complement strand
GGCACCGGCACCATGCGGGGCGGTGGAGGCGGCTCGGTGAGTGTCCGCAGTCTTTTCACCGGTGCCGCCGGCGGCTGCCCCGGGGAGCCTGGCTGGTTCGCGGGTCACCGCGAGATGGGCTCTGACATCGGGATCGCGGCTGCGAGCCGACTTCCCCGGGACCGCCGGCGGAGCTGTGCGGCCTGGCCTGGCGCGGTGAGCGGCCCTGAAGGCGCAGCGAGCGGGACGTGCTCCGGGCTCCCCTCTCCGTCCGAAGGCCAGGCCGTCCCCCGAGGCCTCGGGCCGGGCCGGGTTTTGTTCGGCCCGGAACCGGGCAGGAACCTGGAACAGGGCGCTGCTGGCGCCGGTGGTGCGCTTTGTCCGAAAGGCCTTCGTTGCAGGAGGACGTAGTTTATGGAGTGTGCGGGTAGGAACGGGAACGTGGGGCTGGAACAGGGAGTTCCCCAAAGGATACTTAGTCCTCCTGCGCCTCGCGGGGACAGTCAGGGCCTGCAGGATGCCTGGTGTCCCCACTGGCACCTTCATCACCTCCAGTTTCCGTATCAGCCTCCTCACCTCGGGGAGTTTCTGTGCTGTACTTACGCACCGTCTTGCCGGGCTGGATGCTGTAGAGCAGCCCTTCTCCAGCAGCAGCCGTGTTCCAGCTCACCGGAATAGCCCACAGTCCATGGGCAGACCGAAGTCATCACTCTCCATCTTTTCAGGCTCTGGGCCGCTGTTTCACTTTTTCTCACCTGTTCGAGGAAGGTGACTTTTATGTTTTCCTTATGTATAGCCATTGGGCATTCCTGCATACATTAGGTTTCTGTTCTTTAAGTAGGAAGTAAACTGTATAAATGAAAAAACACGCAGAACTTAAACACCAGTTTCTATAGATGTTTCCTTCATAATTGTTATTAACTTCTCAGAAAGGAAAGCCTGACAGATCATTTTCATTCTCCTTTTTTATTGCAGATCCTTAACTGTCACCAAAGTTCTTCATAGTAATCTTCACTCTTATGCAAAATTTTTTAGTTATAAAAACCCCATGAATCTTGAAACACATGCCATGTTTGTCAGTCATTTCAGTTCTTCTAATCGTAGATTAAACCAGTTAATTGCAGCAGACTCTGCCTGCCTGTTTATTCATTTTTATCATTGTAACCTCATAGCCCTGATTTTTTCTGGCTGCTGCTCAGTGAGGTTTCTACACATTTCTTGTGTGGGGATTTCCCAGACAGTGCTGTTGATGCTACTGTTTGGGTGTAAATAATGCAAACACAAACATCCAATTGACTTTACTTCCAAAAGAGACAAGATTTCATTGTGAAGTCGTTGATTGAGCAGTTGTGAATTTTCTCCTGCTGCTTCCCTAACATCTCCATGAGGAGACTCTGGGGCTGGAGGGCATAGGCACAGTTTAATCATTCGTGTATTGGTATCAGAGCCTGCTACTGAACTTCTTAACTGGTGGTTGGGGTGTCTCTCACTGTTGATAGTGTGCATCCCATTTTTCTATAAAGAAGACAATAATTACCAAAAATAATGGTAATTTAGCCATCATTTCTTTTTTCTTCTGTTTTCTTTTTTGTGTGTGGTTTTTTGTTTTGTTTCGTTGGATTTTTTTTTTTTTTTTGTCTTTTCAGGGGTTTTTTGTTGTTCTTGTTGGTTGGTTGGTTGGTTGGTGTTGGGTTTTTGGGGGCTTTTTTGGTTCTTCCAGTTTCTTAGCCAGTTCCTGTTCATGGCAAAATACTACCTTTGTTCCCTAGGTTACAATTTTGGTATTATATATACTTCTGCTGGGCAATGATTTTTATTTTCTAGTCTGTATAACTACTGTTTTTGTCCTGGGTTTTCTAATGAAGAATGGCATTCAGTCATGATTAGTGTTTGGAAGAAGAAGGTGGTACATGATTGTCCACACACTAGGAGCAACGTAGAGTTGCTAGAACAATGAGTTGTTCATACTGACTTGTAAATGTACTTTTACAAAGGTGTGTTAAATTATATGTCTTAATAGGGTCATAGCAAGTGATAAGTGACAAAAAATCTTTGTTAAATAAGAAAAAGGATTCTGTGATGTGAATAAAGTTAACATCTGGGTAGCTGCTGGAGTATGATAAAGCGAGATTAAAAAATGAGGGCATGAAGGAGACTAAAGACAACATTCTTGGCAGGGTAAATGCAAGAATTACTTCATTAAGGTAAAATAAGTACTGTGTAAAAACTAGCAAATTAGTGTCTAAAATATTTGTCATCAAGTGGTAAAGTATACGCAGAAAACATATGGGTGAATGTACTGGAGACAAAGAGCACTCCATCACATCCCATTGCAAGGGGAGAGATTGGTTTTTATATGGGGAGTGTGGAGGGACTCATCCCTGTTTTGATTCCAGTTCCAATTCAGCTGGAAAGGTTAAGCACTTCTAGTTGCAGAAAACAGTGGTTTGTTTTCAAATGGTGGTTGTATGCGCATCCTCAAAGTGCAGGTGATTGTGCCTGGCTGTGTAGTGAAACGTGCTAAAAGAAAACAAATGATGCTGCTAATGTGAATTGTTCTGTCTTGTTAGGACACCAGGACTGGACATCACAGACAGCAGAAGCTCAAGAAGTCCTTGGGAAATAAAAAGTATGTGAATGTTTCTTTGTCTAGTTTGATTGAGGGCAAGAAAAAAGCTGAGAGAATTCTAGTAGAATACCATATCTGGTCTTTATATAATATCCTAAATTTTAAGGGCTGCAACAATTTTAATTAATGCGTTGAGAGTCTCAGCTGACTTCACTTACTGGTTTGTAGGAAAAGTGCTTTTCTGACACTTCAGTGAGTATTAGCTTTCATTTATTTTCTTAAAGGATTTTAGCATTGTGAAGATAAATATTTTAAGTCCAAGACCAAATGGTGCTCCGAAATCTATGTATTTTGGGTATGATTGCAACTTAAAGACTTTAATTTGAGAAATCCTCTCCCCATGCTTCTGCAGTACCTCCTGAAACATAGTATGTAATCACCTGACCTGGTGCCATCAGTGTCCCCCCCCCTTATTAATTCCTGGACTGATGTGTTAAAAGGTGAGCTCCACAGCTCAGAGTATTAACAGAATGGCCATCACTCGAGTGATCTAGTTATTTCAGTTGGTAATTGTAGTAGCAATGGGATACATTGCAAAATGTTTCTGTTCCCTTTCTTTCCTCTTTACATAAATGGTATTTGCCCAGAGAATAGATATTCTCTGTTGCTTTGACCCCTCATTCAGTTTGCTGTCATGTACAGGAATGTAGATGTCCAGGCATTTCAAGGCCTGAGAGAATTACTCAGGAATACTGAAGCCAAGTTCCCTCTGATCTCTAGGAAAAAAAATCAATGCTGCTGATTAGTCTACGGTAGTCTTCATGTAGTGTGATTTGTAGGATATACTGGAAGGTTGTCTTCATTGCTGAAAGCCTCGCTAGTTAAAATTCTTATTGGCATGAAATCTTTAATTGCGTAGTGCCAGCCCTGACTCTGGGAATAGAGACTGAAGGAGATCCTGCCCTTTGTGGGATGGAAAATGTCTCTTTTGTAATGATGGGCTGCAGAAATATTCTTATATTCCAAGGATAAATGCATATTTTTAAATTAAGATTCACTTGCTCCTGCTTCTAAAGTTGAAAGTTTGAGGTAGGAGGAATATTTTTTTCTGTTCCTCTTGAGATCTCACTAATGTCATTATCAAAAAGATGTACTGAAAAACAATACTGAGGATGTTTTATCTTGCTGGTACTTTACAGTTCCCAAAACTCAGGAGATTCAGTGAACTGTGAGACTAATTTTTAGAATACTTGGAAAGTTGAAAAGGATGTTGTCTGTCAAGTTTATTCTGATTGCGTCTATATGCATCCACATACAAGTATGCATCCATACACCCAGGAATTCAACTTGATGTTTTCCAGGTCTAAGCAACTTGAGGAGGTGGAAACTGCTGTTGTAGGAGTGAACAGTGACTATGATGACACAGTCACCAACATTTCCTCTGCCTCACCGAAGAGCCCAGTGAACGGGAGTGCAGAGCCCAGAAGCAAGCGGACCATTCGCAGGCCTGCTTACTGGTTGGAAATGAGAGGAATGAAAAACAGTGTTAACAAATCTTCAGAAAAAAAAGGTATTTATCACTGTTGGTCCAAGGCAAAACTGATTTTCTCTCTGGTTCTTCAGTGAGAGATAGTTTGCTCCTGAAAGACATGCTGCAGTTCAACCAAAAATTACAAGCTTGCTAGTGCTGCTCATGTATTAGAAGAAATGAACTTTTGCCACTGCACAAATACAGGTACAGTTCTCTGACGTTACACAGTTCCTTTTGAGTGACTTGTCTTTTAAAATAATTATTCCATGGCTGAACTCAGTTCTATCTGTAGAAGAGATAAGAGTTACACCAGTCATATCAGAAATAAGTTTCAAGAGCTTTAAAAGTAGAACCATCAACACTAAAGATGTGGCAAAGGGGACCATTCTGTAGTATTTGGGATTAGACACAGCTTTTGTGGTTGGTAGATTACTATTTTTTAAGGATGTCTTTATTTTCTCACATTTGTCAGTTATAATTTTCTGATTTGGAATGGTTTCGGTCTTAGGTTGTTGTAGGAACATTCAGATTTCCTGGCCTAGGAGCTGTTTTCCAAACTTCTTGTGTGGCAGAGAGTGAAAACTTCAATCTTCTTTAATGCACTTTCTTCTTACCTCTAAGTCAGCATCCGTATTCCATTCTGTTGTGGGGAGAGGCAGATTCGGTAGCTTGATAGAAGTGAGATTGCTGTAGCTCCACACCCCCAGGTCCAGTCAGTAGCAAGACTGAATTAAGTATTCCTGTAGGAGTAAACACAGATGTACAACATACATAAGCAGGAGCCACGCAGATCAGCATTCACACAAACAGCACCAACAGCCTCCATCCTTAAATACTCAATCTACTCAGTACCTGACCTTTGGATCCCAGTCTCCTCAGTTGCTGGTTCATGGATATACTGGCCCCTGAGGCCTGCAGAGCTGTGCCATTGGCGGGTGAAGACCTCCTTACAGACAGGCTCATACTCA
Organism: Promerops cafer; assembly: GCA_013398275.1. Classification (NCBI taxonomy): domain Eukaryota; kingdom Metazoa; phylum Chordata; class Aves; order Passeriformes; family Nectariniidae; genus Promerops; species Promerops cafer. The sequence continues at coordinate 176,407 of VZSE01001268.1, read as the reverse complement.
CAGACCCTGCTTGGTGTCAGACATGACAAGATTTGTATACTGGCCAGTCACCTATTTACAAGCAGGTGTTCTTTGCTATCCTCTTACACCTCTATTTTCCCACACTTGATCAACCCCAAATCAGGTAATTCTCTCCCTTTTCCCTCCCTTTCATACCACTCCTAAACATCCTAGTCTTGTGTAATCCTGAATTGTTCTCCACTCAGATCCCAGGTGCTACGTAACCCTAGGCAGTAACACCACACTCTCCCTTCTCACTGTTCCCCCCTTCCAAAGAGTGTTTCAGAGAGGGGTTCCCACTGACTTATCCTTGTGGGTCTCCTGGGACAGACCCAGGAGGAAGCTGTCTGTTTCTTAAAGTCTGTAATTGGTGTTCCCTGCTTACCATTGTGCTTCAGTGCTCATCTGTATTCATGGAGATAAGACTTTGATAGGCTTGGAAATATTCAGGGCAGGCATGATATTATTTGGGTTTCTGTATGCTCCTTTTTGTGTGAGTGCAGGTGAGGTTTTTATGACATAACCTAGCACTTTCTGTCTCTTTTGCTGAGGATTATTTTTCCAGACCATGCTGTGGCACTGTTTCTTCCATACCTCCTGTATCAGAGTATTGTGGGCCATGGGGTGCCTAAATGTTGCTGAGTGAGAAAGAAGGCTGTGTGCAGTTCACTGGTGTCCAGGTGCCTCACAAGAACTATTTTTTTTTTTTTTTTACTAAGTATTGAATATGAGGATAAGATGAGGCAGCAGTAGACTCAAAGCTGTTATCCAGACCGAATACTGAGACTGAAGCATATCTGTTCTTACTTATCAGGAGAAGTACTATTGAAAGGCAAGAGGAAATCTGAGCAAAGGGAAGGCAAAGATGTTAAAGACTCTCCCAAGAAGAAGCAGAAGATTTCGGGTAATACAAATAACTTGTAATTCCTAATTATAAGCCTCCAGGTACTTCAGGCTTCTCTGCCCAAATGACATCTTCTGGAGTCTTCAAACTCTATTTCTGATTCTGAATGTTTTGTTCTAGGAGACCATTGACTAGTGTCTGCTTAATCGGTGGGAGGTGATCTGATTTCAGTCTGTCTTAGAAGTCCAGGAAAAGGAAGGGAGGAAGGGAATTATGGGAAGTACAGGCCAGTCTGCATAATTTCAGTTTCCCAAAGGATTATAGACTAAATAATCAGACACATTACTCATAAACATCTGGAGATTGAGTAGCTGATAACAGCAATATGGGTTTGTTAAGAAGAAATCAAACCCCAACACTTTTTTTTTTTTTTGGCCACAAAGACCGAGGGGAGAAATGCGTGACATCGGAGGTCTTTCATTCCTTCAAAAGGTTTGTCATTCAGTGGTTAGGTGCAAAAGAAGGTGTATAAGCAGTGAAAGTATGAGCAGGTGACACAGAAGTGTAGATTTGCTGTCCAGTCTTGCAAGCATGAAGTTAGGAAAGCCAAAGCCAGCCTGGAGTTGAATCTGGCAAGGGATGTGAACAGCAACAAGAAAGGATTCTACAAGTACATGAACAGCAAAGGGAAGACCAGGAAAAGTGTGAGTGCACTGCTCATGAGAGCAGGGAAGCTGGTGACAAATGACACAGAAAAGGCTGAGGTACTCAATGTTTTCTGTGCCTCTGTCTTTATCAGTTAAAGGAATCCTTCAGGAATCCCAGGAACCTGAGACAGACAGAGGGAAGGTCTGGAACAAGGAAGCCCTACATTCAGTGAAAGGGGTCAAGGTTAGAGCACTTAAACAAACTGGATTTACCAAATAATTTGCCTGTAATCTTGGTTAAGTGGGAAGGTCTGAGACGACTGGAGGTTAGCCTGTGTGACACCCATCTGCAGGAAGGGCCAGAAGGAGGATCCAGGAAACTACAGACATGTTGCTCTGGCCTTAGTGCTGGGGAAGGTCATGAAGCAGATTATCTTGGGTACTATCATGGGGCATCTACAGAACAACATGGTCATCAGGCCCAGGCAGAATGAGTTTAGGAATGCCAGGTACTGCTTGACTAACCTCATGTCCCTCTATGACAAGGTGATACACTTAACAGATGAGAGAAAGGCTGTGGATGTTATTTACCTGGACTTTAGTAAAGCCTTTTGACACCATTTCCCACATCATTCTTCTGGAGAAACTGGATGCTTGTGGCTTGGACAGGTGCACTCTTTGCTGGGTAGAACATTGGCTGGATGGCTGGGCCTAGAGCATCATATGGAATGGAGTGACATCCATCTGGGGCTGGTCACCATTTGTCTCCCCCAGGGCCCAGTATTTGGCCAGTCCAGTTTAATATCTTTATTGATGATCTAGATGAGGGGATTGAGTGCACCTTCAGTAAGTTCGCAGATGACACCAAGTTGGGTGGGATGTGGATCTCCTAGAGAGCAGGAGTGCTCTGCAGATGAAACAGGAGAGGCTGGAATGATGGGCCAAGGCCAACAGTGTGAGGGTCAACAAGGCCAAGTGCCAGGTCCTGCCCTTGGGTCACTATAACCCCATTAAGCACTCTAGGCTGGGGCAGAGGAGCTGGAAAAAGCCCTGTGAGTGTTGGTCAAGAGTGGCTCAACATGAGCCCAGCTGTGCCTAGGTGGCCAAGAGGCCAGCCAGTGGCACCTGGGCTGTCCCAGCACAGGGGTGGCAGCGGGGCCAAGGCAGTGCCCATCCCATGTGCTGGCACTGCTGGGGCACCTCCAGTGCTGGGGGCAGCTCTGGGCCCGTCATGACAAGAGAGACCTGGAGGGGCTGGAGAGTGTCCAGGGCAGGGAACGGAGCTGGGGAAGGGAATGGAGCCCCAGGAGGGGCTGAGGGAGCTGGTGGGGGGGGCTCAGCCTGGAGAAAAGGAGGCTCGGGGGGGACCTTGCAGCTCTGCACAACTCCCTGACAGGATGGTGAAGCCAGGTGGGCATCAGGCTCTGCTTCTATGGAACAAGTGACAGGACAAGGGGAAATGGCCTCAAGTTGCACCAGGTTTAGATGTGATACTGGGAGCAATTTCTTGCCTCAAAATGACTGTCCAGCCTTGGCACTGCTGCCCAGAGCAGTGGTGGAGTCCCCATCCCTGGAGGGATTTGAAAGGCGTGTGGATATAACACTTGGGGACGTGGGTTAGCGGTGGCCTTGGCAGTGTTGGGGAAACTGTTGGACTTGATGGTCTTAGAGGGCTTTTCCAAGCTAAACAATTTGTGAGTCTAAGTCCCGTGGGGCCTGACGGGTTGCGCTGAGAGCTGGCTGATGTCATTGTGAGGCCACTCTCGATTATCTTTGAAGGGTCATGGCGACTGGCAGAGGTTCCTGGAGGTGGGAAGAGAGTAAATATCACTCGTATCTTCAAGGACAGAAAGAAGGAAGATCTGGGGAACTACTGGCCAGTCAACCTCACCTCAGTCCCTGAGAGGCTGATGGAGAGAACCATCCTTGAAAGCATTTCCGAACACATGAAAGACAAGATGGGGATTTGGTGTAGTCAACATGGATTCATGCAGGGCAAATCACACTTAAATCAACCTGATAGATAGAATGAGGTCACTAACTTGGTGAAATAGGAGTATAGAAAGATGGTTCACAGTCTGTCCCTGTATTTAATTCTAACTACTGTTTTTGTCACCAAGGACTTGGAAGTATGTAGACAGCACAAAGCTGAAAGTGACAACAAGTGTATTGGAGAAAAGCCTAAAAGTGAAAGTGGTCTTGACAATAGAGAAACAATTTTAAAATAGAACAGAACAGTGTAAAATTAAAGATTATATTCTTTGGGAAGAAATACTGTCACAGCTGAAAAACAAAGAACAGCCTCCTCCCAGGAGTTAGTGCTTCAGAAGAAGATTCAAGATCTATAGCAGATCAAAAGCCGAGTAGGGACCAGCAGTGTCGTAGTTGTTTTTAAGAAGGCAGATGTTAGACTGAGAGCTTTGAGCGGGAATGTAGACTTTGCAAAGTAATTAGGCATGTGAAGTAATTCTTTTGCTCTAATGCAGGGTCACCATGGAGTGCTGTTTCCAGGAGTAGGCACTGCAGTTCAGGAAATGTGTGGGACAACTGAAGAGGACAGAGAGATGAGAGCAAACAGCATAACCCATACTGAAACAATAAGAATTTCTTAGTCTAAAAAGACAGGAATGAGTAGAGAAATGAGACTCTCCATTTTGGTTGTCATCAGATGGACTCCGTCAAACTGTGCACAGAGGATGTGTCAGTGTGAAGAGTTCCCGTCGTCTGAGCTTGGTGTATGAGCAACCATAGAACTTATAAGTATTTGGGTGGGACTAATGCCTGCCACTATAGATAGATTTTGAAAGGGAATAGGAAACATAATCTTGCCATTGCTTTAAAAAAAAAAAGCACTGAACATTTCTGAATAACTTTGAGACAGCAGACTAAATAGCAGCCTTCTAGCAAAAAAATCTGCTTTTTATTCTAACAAAGCTAGCAGAACTGAGTCTTCTGGCTTGTCTTGTTTGTGTTATAACAGGGAAGAAACAGCAAACTGGAACAAAACAAAACTCCAGAACGAAACGCCACTGTGTTCAGAAAGAGCCGGAAATCTATGACACAGGTAAGAAAAGGCAGTAGCTAAGATTTGTTTATGAAGCAGATAAAAGATAAATGTGATTCTAGGATTTGAATCTGAGCAACAGCTATGCTTCTGATGTTTCCATTCAGTAGGTCACTTTACTGTTGACAAGGAAGAGCTGGCTGCTGTCCTGGCACTGCGTCAGTACTGCAGAGTAGGACTGAAAGGACTGCACACTGCCTAAGTGTAGTTCCACGTGCTCTTGTCATTGCATAATGTAACAGCGAAGGAGGAATCACTTTTTGAACTGAACAAAAGCCTGTTAAAATAGTTGCATTATTAAACTCATAAAAATATTTATAGTTTTTACTCAGCAGAATGTGTTTGCAGGAAAAACTCCGTAGCTGTTGCTGCTAGATTGCCTTTTCTGGGAACCAGAGACCCAAGCAATCTGTCCTAGAAAAATAAAATTAGCTTTGATTCAATGAGTGGAATAACTTGGTATTTGTAGATCACAGCACTCATCAAACACCCCAGTTTTCTGCCAAGTGCTGTTTGATTCACAAACTTTTCCCCCAGCCTACTGGAGAGGGACAGCCTGGGCCTGTTATTATTGGGAAAAGAGGAAAGGCTGTGGATCTTGTTATGTTAGGAATTCAGGTGGATGGCTGCTAAACCACTTTCTTCCCAGAACCCATTTCAGTAATTTATAATCCTTGTGGATTATGTTAAATTTTTGCTTGGGATTTCACAAAGAGGCCAGAAACTGAAAACCATGCCACACAGGGTGCTTTTCCCTGACTGTTGAGTAACTTGCCCTGGTGGTCTGTGACTGCTTTTACTGTGAAAACACTTTGGCCAAAAGAAAAGTTTAGTCAGCATGCTGAAGTAATTGTGTGCCAGAAATTTACAAAGGAAAAATGTCCACTGGTCAACTAGAAGAACGCTCCTTACAAGAGAATGGGAGATCAAAGAGTGTTTGTAAAATGTTCCTTGAAAATGAGTGATGTGTGCCTTGTGACATTACATACCTAAAGCTGTAAATGAGCTACACATATTGAAGTGCAGCTGGACACAAGTTTGGTAGCATGTGACCTGTTTATTTTTAGGGTTCACTGTGGACATCAAAGGAGAAAAAAAAAAACGTCTTGTGTTAGCACTTGTATTCTAAACACTGTGTTTTGACAGGTAGTATGGAAGAGCAGTGGTCTTTAGAGATTCAGGACAAAGGCCGAGTTACCTGTCCAACATGCCGGGCTGTGGTGAGAAAGACTGTAGAAGGACTGAAGAAACATATGGTGAATTGCAGGAAGGTACGAACACAAGGGATGAGCAATGGTTTCTTTACTCCTCTTCAGCTTACTGATAGAAATGCTTGCCTGTTTTGTGTTGTATTTAAAAGCAGTTTTATCTCATCATCATGTCCCTAAGCAAAAGTCCTTTATATGTCTGTAAGAATAGTGCTTGGTGCTTCTTGCCCAGCCTTTTGCTGGAGGTTTGGGGTAGTGAACAAAGGTGTAGTTATTTCATTGTTCCACTAAATTTTAGACTCCAAAAAATCGGTTCTTTGAAGACAGTTGCCAGGCCCAAATAAATTGTTCTGCTTTCCTGCTCCTTTCCCCCAAAGAGTCTTCCACTGCTTTGCTTAATTTACAGTTAAATGCACCATGTCCTTGTTTATTTTTAGGAAATGTTCACGTGTCATCACTGCGGGAAGCAGCTGAAGTCTTTAGCAGGGATGAAATACCATGTCATGGCAGACCATAACAATCAGGTAACACAGCTGCTGCGCGTCTAAAACTCCTACAGGCAGAACAGGCTTTGGTCCTTTCCTGGTACACACAGAAACAGAACATGAACTGTTTTTTTCAAGTGTTGTAGCTGTTCAAATCTAGTCTAACTATTATTTTTCCAGTGAGGCTTGACATCTGAACAACAGTAGAATGGTAGGCATGCAGCATCATAGAAACAGGGATTAATTTCTTTTTAGGCTGGTAATAAGTCACACATAAAAGGCATTCCCAATCAGAAGAAAAAAGATTAGGCTGCAATTTTTAGTCCTTTGCTAGAAAGGAAGAGGTTTTTCTGCACCCAGAGCAGACTAGATTTGAGGTAAAATAGCAGAAGCAGCAATTAGTTCTCGTCTCTCTTTACTGTAAAAATACTAATCTAACACTAGATTAGTACTAATACTACAATCTCCTTTTCTTCTTTACCCTTACTTTAAAGAAGGCAATGTCTCCTGTCGTAGTTGTGATGAGTTAGAACTATTGAAAAGGTCATTTGGAAGTTTGTGTGAAGTTCAGGTAATTCACTCTGAATTTTTTTGCACAATTGCCAGTACTGCAGTTTCTGAACCTACAGCTGTATTACTAAATGATGCAGGTCAGGGATCATGTTCTGGCTCTGAGGATTAGGTCTGTCACTGAGTTCTATCTTTTTGTTCAGTCCAGGTGTAATATTAGGTAAAGTAGGAAATAATATACAATAACCATCAGAGAGAGAACAAGGGACTTGAGCTGTAGTTTAGCAGAGATAAAGAACTGTTACAAGCGATCTGCTTCACTTCAGTCAGGCTAAGTGGAAACAGTAGGACCAGTAAATGTTTGATGCATCATTTTCTGTCAGTTTACTCCTTTTAGAGGTAACTCCTCTTTGGTTTAACCCCAGCAAGCAGCCAAGCCCCATGCAGCCCTTCACTCTCTCCCTCACCCACAGGAAGGGGGAGAGAATCAAAGTGAGAAAACTCATGGGTTGAGATAAAGACAGTTTATCAGTAGATAAAGCACACAAGCAAAGCAAAACAAGGAATTCATTGACCACTTTGGCAGGAAGGTCCAGGCATCTCCAGGACCACANCTAAGTGGAAACAGTAGGACCAGTAAATGTTTGATGCATCATTTTCTGTCAGTTTACTCCTTTTAGAGGTAACTCCTCTTTGGTTTAACCCCAGCAAGCAGCCAAGCCCCATGCAGCCCTTCACTCTCTCCCTCACCCACAGGAAGGGGGAGAGAATCAAAGTGAGAAAACTCATGGGTTGAGATAAAGACAGTTTATCAGTAGATAAAGCACACAAGCAAAGCAAAACAAGGAATTCATTGACCACTTTGGCAGGAAGGTCCAGGCATCTCCAGGACCACAGGGCTCCATCATGCATAACAGTGGCTTGGGACAACAAATGCCATCCATCACTTTTGAACACCTACCACCTTCCTCCTTCTTCTGCCAGCTTTATATGCTGAGCATGATACTGTATGGTCTGCAATATCTTTGTGATCAGTTGGGGTTGGCTCTCCCAGATATGTCCCCTCCCAACTGCATGTGCACCCCCAGGCCACAGTGGCGGAGCAGTACGAGAAAAGCCCTTAGTGCTGTGCAAGGGCTGCTCAGCAATAGCAAAACCATCTCTATGCCATCAACCCAGTTCTCAGCACAGATCCAAAACACAGTCCCATAATAATTGTCACCCCAGCCAAAACCAGCACAGATACAGAAAGTCATCATTATAGTAAATACATGTCTGTAAAATCATCAGTTGCAGAGATTTAATTATTTTAGAAGCTTTCCTGCCCCAGTGTGAGTAGTGAATTCCCTATGAGAAGAACTGTAAATGCTAAGCATCCTGTGTTTTTCATTCATCTTTCTGCTGTGCTTTAGCCAGTTGTGAAGGAGGGAGAAGAATTGGATGAGCAGCTTGAGCGAGACCGCCTTCGGAAGGTTTTGAAGCGAATGGGAAAACTAAAGTGTACAAGGGAGGTAAGCTGTATTGTGCAAAGTGTGAATTTAGCAGCAGTGGATGCATAAACATAAAACATGAGAGTGCTGTTGAGTGTGCTCTGGTGCTGGCCAAAGCAAGATTTGTTTCAAGATCCCAGCTATGCTTTTAAAACAGAGTAGCATAGAATGGTTTGAGTTAAAAGAGACCTTTAATAGTAATTTCAATGCCAATTCTTTGTTGCAGATTTTGTCTGTCTGAATAGACTAACATTAAAGTTTTCTATCTGCCTGTCTCTGTTCTGTAAGGATAAGTCATAGTACTTTGGTCAGCAAGCTGTGGATCCTGTTCACACTGGGTGTGTAATCCCTTGAAGAACGGTTCTCTTCCATGTATTTTTCTTTTGTGTTGACAGGGCTGCACAGGCAGCTTCACCAGCATAATGGGATACCTATATCATGTTAAAAAATGTGGGAAGGCTGCTTCCGAGCTGGAGAAAATGGCTATGAAGTGCCATCACTGTGGAAAAGCATACAGATCAAAGGCAGGACTTGTCTACCACCTCCGATCTAAGCACGGGCCGGTGAGTGCGCCTAGCAGTGGTTATCAGGGGACTGTGATAGGACTTCAGCCACTCAGACTTGAGACACGTGTAGGCTTTTGCCTGCTACTTTGTTGGGTAATTACAGACCACAAATATTTGCATTTTTCCTGCCCCTGGATTATTTTGTCCTTGATCGTTTCCTTCTAGCAGCAGCTGTTGTTTGTCTGTGACTAGGATGAAGCTTTTAGTAGTAAATCAGCATGGCAGCAGTAAATGACCTGACTTTGGCTCCATGAAAGAGTGATGCTAACATAACTTGTGAGATGCTTTCCTTTGCTCTTAAAAGACTCACCATTGGAGCAGAACAGGCAGTCTTGTTGTCCATGAGGGTTTTACAGTGAATGATGGAATACCTTTCAAGACTAGCAACTGCATGAAGCTCTCTGCTTGAGCCTCACTGCTGTGGTCCCTGTGAGCAGTTCTGGGGGTCTGTCTGTCTAGTGGGATGTGCTTCTGTCCTGTGTCTGTGACAGTAAACCATACCTGCTGCAGCCTATTTATGAGGGGTTTGGCAAAACATTTATTCCCAGTATTTAGTGTAACTGAAATAGGAAGTAGTGAAAGAGGCTCACCTTTTTGGGCCTTCATTGCAGGTCACTTTCCTCCATGAGGAGAGGAGAACAGAGAACCTGAAAGAAATGAAACGGGAGCAAAACAACACAGGCAGAGTTCAGAGGAGATCTGCAAAGGTGGCAATCTACTATCTCCATGAGCTGGCAGGAGAAGAGCTGGCCAAAGAGTGGCCCAAAAGAAAAGTTCTGCAGGACTTGATTCCAGATGACCGGAAGGTACAAGGCCTTAAAAATGCTTTATAGGGTTCAAGTTTATACCTCCACATCTCATGAATCTTGCACTGGCTCCTACCCCATGTTTATGGCACATGGAAAGCAATATGTCGTGTGGGGGATTGGGTTCTGCTCTCTCTCATCTTAGATTACAGTGTTTCTGCAGCAGCAATTGCTGTGGTGCAAGTGTTTTGTTCAGGCAAGCTGTAATAACTGTAAAGTCCTATTGCTGGAATTCTCAGTGGGCACAAGGAACATGGCCAGTTATGGGCATGATGTCACTCACAGGCGATAGGCTCAAGATCACTCCATGCTGTAAGGCCCCAGCAACCCTGCCAGTCTCTCATACGTGCTGTGGTACTTCACAGTGTTTTAGACCTCAGAGTTTCTCAGTTTAGACCTCAGCGTCTTTTAGGCTGTGAGTGAAACCCAAGGGAAAACAATGCTTTATGATTTCAGTGGGGTAAGTACCTTTAGAGAAATTGTTGTAGTCAAGGCAATGGGAGGTTTCAGATTCTGATATTGTGGGGGTTTTCCAGATTCGGTTATGTTTCTAGAGAGTTGGTGAGACAGGAAAACACTGATTGTTGGGAATTGGCCTGTTGGAGTAGGAGAAGAGATAGCACTTCCGTCTCAGCCTAGAAGAGGAAATTCTGTGTAGCCAGCATTAGTTCCAGCTCTTGATTCCATCTTTGTCTCAGCTGAAATACACTCGTCCTGGACTGCCCACATTTAGTCAAGATGTGCTGTGCAAATGGAAAACGGAGATAAAGATGTACCGAAGAGTCCACTGCCCAAATCAGGTATTCCTTAACTGTTTCTGAAGCCCCAGAGGGGATAGATTTCAGGTCTGTGTGAGCCAACAGCCTTGAAACTGCCGTGGGTCTCTCTGTGGGAGATAAATCCTGCTGCATCTCAATATGGTTGTTTAGTGTAATCAAGACCCTGTTTAGTCTTGGGGATGTCTGGGGATGCTCCTTTTGTCTTTTGCACCAAAATGCTCTGGGGATGATCCCTTTGGGAATGTGTGTGAACACTTGAGAGCCAGTAACTTGGTGTCAGGCTGGTACAGTTTTCTCATGCAAGCGGGCAGTTGGTCCATTTGGAGGTTTGAATAGTGGAAAAATGACAGGCCCCTGCCTTTCTATCTAAATCTAATCATAGAAGGAAGGAGTAGAGGTGGAAATACAAGAGTAAAGAGACTGTCTGGCACAGCATTTAAGTTTTCTTCATTGCACTAGACCAGCTTTAAGCCCTTTTCAACCTGGCCTTGAGCATTTCCAGGCATGGGGTAGCCACAGCTTCTCTGGGCAACCTCTGCCAGGGCCTCAGCACTCTGACAGGGAAGAATTCCTTCCCAGTATCCCATCTAGTCCTGCCCTCTGGCAGTGGGAAGCTATTCCCCCTTGTCCTGTCATTCCAGGTCCTTTCCAAAGTCCCTCTCCAGCTGTCTTGGACCCCTTCAGGCGCTGGAAAGCTTAGTTTCTTACAATGCCTTACAACAATCACCAGTGAGATCCAGTGAGAACAAACGGCCCCATTGGTGGAGGTGGTGGTGGACATCTCCACGTGATGCATGCTGTCAGCCAAGGGTCAGTTGCAGCTGCCCTCTGGGTTTGGTGTGTGGATGATGCCTTCCCCCTGCCCTACCCTACCCCACCCCCAGCACTCTCTCCCCAGTATTCAGGCTAGCATAATTTTCAAGTATCAGAATTGCAGCACCATGTTGTATGTGGAGCTTTCTCCAGAGAGCAGGTGTCCTGTGTCACCACCCAGTAACCCAGCAGCATGTCTTGCTCCTGCCTTCTGTTCCTGGACCTGGGCTGAGGGCTGAGCACAGTGTGATACCCCAAGACAGCCTGAAGCTCCCCATGGGACAGGCCTCTAAAGCTGCTCTTTAACTGAGATCAGGGATGTTGGATGCTGTTCTCCTGCTCTGTGCCACTAGAGATATGAGCAGTGCAGGAGGGAGAAGTGTCTTGTACCTGCCCCGTGTGCTCTGTTTGAAATTTTTCTCTGTTGCGCTTCAGGCAGAAAAAGCAAACTACCATTTTAGTCAGGCTGTTGATAGAGCATGAGTGTAACTGTTGCAGGAGTCTCTTTTTTATGTCCAAGTGTGCTCAGAAACTGGAAATATAAATACTAAGCTTAATGAAAACGTAACTCTTCTAATGGTCTTTTTACCAGAAGCTTTCTGGCTGTGGAGGATTGGTATCTGCCTCCCTTTACCTCTCTTTTGCACTTTTGGGATTGCCCTCCAGACATAATAATGCTTTATTGTCCCGGAAGAAGTGATTTCTTGCTAGCATGTTGTTCACGTGTTTGGGTTTTTTTTACTGTTTCAGGGTTGTGAATCTGTGTATGGCAGTGTCTCAGGACTCAAGTCTCACCTTGGCACATGTACCTTGGTTGGTAGCCTTCCTCTTAATACCCCCACTGTCCCTGTCCCTCTGATAACCCTTTGTTCAAGCTCTTGTCCTGCTGTCCTCTCTGGTTGCTAATCTGAGATCCTCACAAGTTCATGGATTCATAGAATGGTTTGGGTTGGAGGGGCTCCTAAAGATCATCTTATTCCAACCCCTAATTTAGGTGCTCCCCTATGTGCTAAGGAGGTTGCCATTGCAAACAATATTTGAAACCAGGAGGAAGCACCTTAATGTCATTATTTTCAATGACACAGCAGTTCTACCTGTAGATTCACAGCTACAAGAGCAGGTTTTCCAGGTGCACTGCTGGAGACCTTATGGCATCTCAGAGAGCAGTCCTATGCTTCCTGGGCACAACTGCTCACTCATGTCAGTGCTCCTGTAGCTAAAGCTGTCTGGTATGGATTAGAGTTTCTAGTTTTTATTGCTGGGTTCTATCTGAGCAAGATTCAGATGAAATATATAGGTTTATCAGCCTCCTGGTCCAGCAACTCTTGATGGAATTTTTGTTTGTTTGTTTGTTTGTTTTGATGCCAGGGAGACTTTGTGGCTGGTAAATACAAGTGTCTCCTGTGTGAGAAGGAGTTCATTTCAGAGAGTGGGGTCAAGTATCACATCAACTCTGTGCACGCTGAGGTAAGGCAGGCAGAGTGGAACCTTGTCCTGGTTTAGAGACCCCAGGCTGTTGGAGGTGGGGAGAGTGTCTTAAGAAGAAAATGCTGGATGTGTGCCATGTTTCACTTTTTCCTTGCTCACTGTTGGGAGCAGGGTCCTTAAACGTAGCTGGTCTTATGTGTTAGTCTGGGGAGCAAGTGTTGTGTCATGTCACATGCCTTTTCCCAAGCTGCTGCTGCTCTGTTCAGCTCTGCAGCATTTCCTGTGCCTTTAACTAGGCAAATGTCAAATCAAATCTGAATCCGCTTGAGACAGAGCGACACCTAAGGAGACACATCAAAGAACAGAGTGTTGTTAGGCAGTTGCCTTTCCAGCTCTTACATTTCAGGGAAATCTTGTCCCACAAGGCAGCTTTATTGAAAGCCCTGATAGGCTTTATTTGGTATTTCCACCACCATCAGTACCAACCTGTTGCCTTCTAAACCTGCAGGACTGGTTTGATGTGAATACAACGACCACCAAAAGCTTTGAGAAGCTAATGAAAATTCGCCAAAGGGAAGAGCAGAGGAAGCAACGGAAGAAACGTCCTTTGACCAGGGGCAAAAAGAAGAGAGCTGGCACCCTGGCTGCCAAGAAGCTCCCGACTGTTGGAGTTGAAAAAATGAGGAGAAGTAAGAGAGGTTGTCCACAACGAGTGGACAATGAGAGTGCGAGCAGTGAGGAGGGGGCACCCCAAGTTGCACAGAGAGCTGAAGTTCCAAAAACCAGCCGCAAGCGAGGCCGAAGTAAATCCCTAGAAGATGAGAAGGAGTAATTCTAAAGCTTTTCATTTACAAGCCCCACTTCTGTCAGGCTCATAACCCACAGCACTACTATAAGCAACTGAATGTCTTTGGGACTGTGACTCAGTTCTGCGGGTGATGTTGATACTGAAACTTCTGCATCTGGTCAGTTGTGAGGAATACAAACCAAAGTTGTGGTGCAGAGGCTGCTTCTGCTGGTGTAGTTCCTTTGGACAGTGGCACTAACAGTGTACCCAGTGTGATTCCTGCTCTGGTTGCAGTCTCAGTTTGGTCATATTAGTTGCTTGTTTAGTGGTTTCCAGTACAGCAAGTGTCTGTTTTGTCATCTTCCTCTGATGTGTGAGATCAGGGTTCTTTTTTACAGTTCTTTTCATAAGGGACTGACTAGCACAATATTTAGGTCTCTTCAAGGGGGAAATCCTTTCTTGCACAGAATGCACACAAACTAAACACGAAAACAATGCTGTGCAGAATGCAAAGACTCCAGCTTGCCCTGTCACTCTCCTGTCTGTTGTCAGCAAGGCTGCCACAGAAGAGACCTTCTCAGTGTTTGCTGTATCCTGTTGCACAAGGCTCTATTTCATACACTGGTGTTTAGGCTCAGCACCAGACAGCAGGACATCTACTTGGAAGGGATGGAAGGTCATTATTACCCTTGTCAGGAACCCTCTGTTCCCCTGGCATCTGTCTCCTGTAATGCTGGACATTAGGGATATGTAGAAAGTCTTCCAGTGCTGCAATGACCGAACGCTCTCAAGCCCTTTGGAGATTCACCAGCCTTTTAGAGCCCCCAGTAACTAATGTACTGAGATGGCCTTTGTGAAACAAGCCCTCTGAAGCCCGCTTGTTTCATGCTCACCTGGGAAACATACTGCAAGATAGTGCATACCTACATGAGCAGTCTGCTAGTACTGGGACCAGGTTCCATGAAGCTGCCTTGCCAGCGTGTGGTTCTTTGTCATGCCAGTGCTCCCACAGTGTCCTTTTTCCCTGCTTGGCAGATACCAGCTTCATTGTCTTACATAACCTGTTTCTTTTCAGGATCACCTCTCTGTGCAAATGAGGTGTATTAGAAGTGGCTTCCCTGTGTAGAAAAGGTTAAAAGAAGAGGGGTCATTATTTTAAGTCATGTGTTGGCATTGTTTCTGGATCATAAGGCATAGTATCTTGCTGTGCTCCATAAATCATAGAATGTTAAGGGACTGGAATGGACCTTAAAGATCATTTAGTCTCACTCCCTGCTGCCACGAGCAGGGACATGTCCCACTAGACCAGGTTGCTCAAAGCCTTATCTAACCTGGCTTTGAACACTACCAGGGCTGGGGCATCCACAGCCTCCCTGGGCAACCTGTTCCAGTGTCTGAATGCAGCAGATGTCATAGAAGCTAGCAGGAAGCAGCAGCACAGGCAGTCCTATTTTTCAAAGAATGGGTTCTCCAGAATCTTTGATATCCAAAGACCCTCTGTACCAGAAAATTTGCACTGTCTGACAAAGTTGCTGGTGCTGAAATTCACAGGGAAGTCATTGCAGTGTGTGGGGAACAGGCAGGTTTGTACATGTGTGTTAGTACCAGCATGATCACATTGTTCTTGACAGTGCAGAATACTGTAGGGCCAAGGTGGTCTCAAGAACTGCTTTAGAATCAGGTGCTACTGCGTTTGCAAGTGCTGTGCTGTGCTGAAAGCAGAAGTGTGGACTGTGCAGGGTGTGTAAAGTCTGCAGTGAGATGGGCAAGATCAAAAGACAACAAAATAAAATGTCACCAGTGTGAGAATGTGGTTTCTTGTCTGTTTGGTGTGTGGTGTTCCCTCCTCCCACAACACACCCCAGCCTGCCTGCAGGGTTGTCCTGCATGCTCTGGTGCTGTTCAGCTGTCTTCGTGGTTTCTCTTCAGAACTCCACAGCGCTGTACTTGGAGCAAACGTTCACTATGTTCCACTTGTATCCCAGGAGCACCAAGTTTGGGTGCCCTGGAAGGAAACTAATACGTAGTTTCCCCTGCCCCCTAGCTGAATTCTCTGCCTTTTTTCCTTTGTTCCCGAAAGTTCCTTCTCCTTTGTACACCTATAGGTTTTCAGTTAATGTATTCATATTTTGTGATTCCTGTTTGGATGAGCATTTGTAACTTCCCCCTGATCCTCCTTCTTGCCTGAAAATTACTGAACACTTGACCCTCAGACACACCTACCCCTGGACCTTAAAACCCCCAGATTTTTCTCCCTCAGGTCTTTTCTGGTCCCTGACCCTCGGGGCTAATAAACCCTGTTGTGTTACACCGGGGAAGTCATTGGCCTCCTTTTTCCCTGTTACCACAGCTTGTCTCTCACACCGTGCAGCAACCCGGAAAACTCCCACCGGCTGGCCCGGGCTCGGACCCGGCTGGGGGGAAAACAGCTGCATCACCCACTCAGTACAATAAACCCAGGAATTAAAGAAGGTTTTTCATAATGGTTTTCATTCTAGAGTCCTGTTTCTTGTCATTTATGAGTTACTAACTAGACCTGCTCTCTAGACATGGATACTTTGTGACCACTTGGGTTTTGTAGTTACTTCAGTAACATACTCCTCCACACTACATGGCACATGGAAAAAAAGGCATTCTCCAACAATCCATCCCTGTCCATCAGCATGACAGCAGATTGTTTACTGGATTGGCTCAAGCTGGTATGAGGTGGTGGCCCTGCTGCCAGTCCACTGCTTGTGAGGAGAGAGATCTGTCCCAGAGCACCTGCATCCTGCTGTAGTGGGGCTAAGGCAGCCGTGCTCCACTGCTCTGAGGGCAAGGAATTTAGCAGAGAGGCAGAATTGCCTCCCTCACCTGCTGTCCACACTGCTGGAGATGCAGCCCCAGATACTGGTGGTTTGTGGGCTGCCAGTGCAGATGGCCAGGTTGTGTCCAATTTTGTTATCCCTAGGACATTGTCCACCAGGCTGCTCTCCATCCATGGATTCCCCAGATTCTTCTGGATGATATCCCTCTCCTCCAGCAAATCAATTGCACCAAGCAGCTTGGATGAAGACATTACATAGCGTGGGCAACAGGCCCTGGAGGAGCGCTGTCCACTGCCCCAGCAAACTGGTCCTTGCTGTTATCAATTCTACTTGAGCAAGTACATATTTAGAAAGAGATCCAGTTTTGAAGGAATCAGAAGTGATAAAAGAGACCAGCTAGTCACTCAGTACTTGTTGCAGTGATTCATTGTACTAAAAATGCTGTGTCTTCTCATGGGAACTTGTTTTCATTTCAGCCTCTGTATCCCATACTGCTGAGTCCTGGTAACTGAAATAGCTTTATGGTATCAGAAATTTCTTCCTGCATATTTGTAGTCATAATTAACTCCATACATAATTTGCTGTATGAGCTAAAGAGGCTTGCTAGTCTTAGTCAAAGTAGGCTTTTCTTTTTTTTTTCTGTTATGCATTGTTCTTTGCTGACATGTTATATATTGATTGGTACATTTTTCACTTTTTAAGTCCAGAGAGATTAACCAGGAACCAGCTGCAGTGTTCTATAACAGTCTGGTTTATGTGAGATACGATGATAACCTTGCTCTGCTCTCACCTACTTCTTTTTGTCCTAAACTCCTTCACTACACTGTTGATACTCATTTTTACCCTCTTAAGCACATTTTTCAGTTGTTCTGCAAACGCCTCTGTGGTCTCATTTATTTTGTTTCTGGAAATTCAACAGGGTTTAAGGCCAGACAGCACATGATGAATACATTCTGAAACATTGCGGTGTATTTCACAGAACTACTCTAGCAGAGACCTTAATAACTATGTTTTGTACAGTAACTTTTCCAGAAAGCTTGGTTTTAATCTGCAGATTTTCTTTGCAATTGTTATATAATTTCATTAACATTCTTGATAAAGATATCAAATAGCTGCAGACTCTGGGATTCTCTAGGACAAATCCTTATTTACAATTACTTAATATCAAGCATTTAATGTATTCCACCGATGCTTGTATAACATGTGGGGCCAAGAACAAGGCCTTACAGAAATTTATGATGTCAACAGCTACTTTTACCAAAACGGACTTGTAATTAATTAAAGAATAATATTTACAGAAAACTCTTCTCTGTGAAACCACGTTGTCTGGGTCTTACTTATTATGCCCTTTAATGTCAATTGTTGGTGTGTCTGGGAGAATTCAGACTAAGCTGTACGTACACTCACCACGCAGTTTGTCTGTTTTCTAAGTACTAGCACACATGAGTTTTGCTTTGGGGGCCTGGAGAAGTTTTTTTGGAGGAGGAATATATTTTGGTTTGGGAGTTGATTTGTTTTGGTTTTTCTTAATCCTCAAGGATTTCCCCATTGTTCCAAGATTTGTTAAAAGTCATTAATAATTCAGTAGTTTTCATGAGATCACTTACCATCCTTCCCTGCAAGCTATGCAATACAGTAGCTTTAAGGTTTAAGCTCTTTTAATAATGCCAAAATTTAAAAAAAAAAATTGAGCTGTTCTATTGAGAAGAAACTGTGACACAGGGTGCACTTCACACAGAGATATCCACTGCAGTTTGTCATTCCTGCCTGCATGGAACAGTCTGGTGCTAAGTGTGACATGTGAGAATGAAATCATTGCAGTCGTACACTTAGCTCTATGACTATCAGGTTAGGGTACCTCCCATTAGTTTATCATATCTCTGTTGGTAAGGACACCACACCTGCACCAGGCGAGCTCTTCCACTGCTTTGCTTTCCTTGGAGTGACATTACCTATAAATCAAATGTTTCCCTGTGCCGCTGCAGGTGTTTGGGAGCAGAGCCATGGCCTGGGTCCAGCTTCTGGAGCAGTCTGGTCCCAGGCGCTTGCTCAGTGACCTTCATGGCAAGTGGAGGGTTAATGTCATCCTGGAATGCTGTGTGACTGATACTGGTAATGAAACCAGCACTAAGCATGACATTGTTTCTTGAAGTGTTGTTGACTCTGAAAGCCAGCTGCCTTCAAAATTAAGTAGGTCAATCTTATCATTACAACATAGTGGAATGAGAGTGAGATTGGAGGGGGCGGTGGTTATATTGGACAGCTCTGCTGAGACATTAATTAGAGCAGTGTCCTCTTTTATGCATGCTGTATGAGGTCCAAAAACCCATCTCAATTATGCTCAAAGGTCTTCTAAATGAGGCTTTTGTTTTCAAAAAGTGCAGTTGCATTTCAGAAGCAAGCCTCTGTCTTTATAAGCAGGAAACAAAAGCCAGGTAGTTATTCAAACATAGCCTGCACTGAACCATAGAATGACCATAACCAGAGACATGATCCCAGTGGCTGCCTGGAGAGACAGAGCCAAATTAAAGGTTAGGAAAATCACAGCCAGTGCTGGCTTTTCTTCCAGTTCTTCCTCATGGCCAAGAAGGCTCTTAGCCCTCTGTGCCACTGCAGCATGGGCTGGTCCCTCATCTGCCCTTGGCTGGCCCTGCTCCCACTGGGCCACAGCCCAGGCACTGCCACAGGCAGGCAGTGCTGCCCTGGGTTAGGACAGGTGGTACCTGTGGTGCCGTTTTTGTGGACAGCTCCTTCACCTCATGGGAACCAGACACCAGCCCATGTAGCAGTAAGGGTTACAGGAAGGAGGGCTCATATGCAAAGGAAGGATGTGAATGGGAGACAGACTTCATCTGATTTAAGTACTTGGTAAAGAAGTAAACCTCAGAAGAAGACTTTTCCACACACAGAATCCTGGAACGCTTTGGGTTGGAAGGGACCTTTAAATGTCAACTAGGCCAAGGCCCTGCCATGAGCAAGATTGTCTTCTACTAGATCAGGTTGCTCAGAACCCCATCCAACCTGATCTTGAATGCTTCCAAGGATGGGATGTTGCATACAAGTAAAGAGATTATTAAAAAAAGACCTTATAAAATATAGTTTTGGCCCTATTACTCTAGCTAAGCTAGCAGTTAGCTTATAACTTCCCATGTAAAAAATCGTAAGAATGAAAGCAGTTAGCACAACAAACTATTCAAGTAAGAAAACCGTTTGCACCTGTAATAAACAAGGAATCTGTCCCATAAAAATCAAAAAATAAAATATGTAAACTAACCAAAAATAGAGATTTAACAAACATACACCCTAGCCATTTACCAACCAATAAACTAAATATCAGTATACTGTTAGCCAATTAAGTCTAACACAGTACCTTCTAATATTTCCTGTAAATATAAGATTTGTAAATAAAGAATGGGCTTTTTTCTGCATGAAGAAACTGAGTCCCATCTGTTTTACTGCAGCATCGGGACACTCACCACCTCTCTGGGCAGCCTATATGTGTGTCTAGCCACACTCATTGTGAAAAACTTCTTCCTTACATCTAATCTAAATTGACTCTCCTTCAGTTTAAACCATTGCTCCTTGTTCTATTGCACCAGGCCCTACTAAATAGTCCATCCCCATCATTCCTGTAGGCTTCCTTTAGGCACTGGACGGGCTCTGAGGTCCCCCTGGAGCCTTCTCTTCTCCAGACTGAACACCAGCTCTCCCAGCCTGTCTCCAGAGCAGAGGGGCTCCAGCCCTCAGAGCATCTTCGTGGCCTCCTCTGGTCTCACCCCAGCTGCTCCATGTATTTCCTGTGCTGAGGACCTTAGAGCTGAATATCTTCAATTAGATTTTGCTGCAGCTGCAATTGGAATTTCCAAAAAAATTTGACAAGACCCTGGACCTCTTTAAAAAGCAAGACTGCCATGCATTAAACAGGATGGTTGTCTTGTTGAGGGCTAGAGGAAGCATTTGGAGGAGACATTTGGCATTTTCAGGGAAGTGAGGCCATGAGGCCACTGGGGGAATCCTGCAGGGATCCACATTAACACTGCACTGTTCAAAATGTTTCCCTCTTGATACAAGAAGTAAACGGGCAGAGAGTAAGGTCAGGTTTGAGGATTACATGAGCAGTAAAAATTAAAAGGTAACCACGAAAAAGTGCTAAAGCATCTTAGAATACTGAGTGGTTGGGAGATGAAATGGCAGATGAAATTCAGTATTATAAAATGAAAGGGCCCCAATAACATCTATATATTGCCCTTGCAGTCCCTCAAAGATGGTTTGCATTGGTGTTCAAAATGGGGATATCCTGAAAGCCTACAGGATTACTTCATAACTTCTTACTGCTGAACTCTTTTCTCATCAAAACATCTGGCCATGCTACATCAAATACCATCTTTCAAGATAGACTCCAACCACCCTGGCCCTGGCCCCTGCCTCAGAACTGCTGCTGTGCAGAGTACAGGCAAAGCGGGGAGGACACTTCCAGCCTACATGCACTGGCTCCAGGTGCTGCATCAGCACTTGCCTGCTGTCGGGACAGGTCACATCCCTGACATAAGTGGCTGGCTCAAAGGTCTGAGGCTGATCTGCATAGCTCCCTCCAGATGGGGTGGCTGGGTCCATGCCACCCAAAAGAAGTCTGGTCTCTCATGTCCCTGGCCGCCTCTCATCACCAGCCAGTTTGATGCAAGGACTACTACAGAACGGCTCCTGAGCAGGAGGGGGAGGTTCTGTAGCACCACACCACTGCCAGGCCTGGTGCACGCATGTGGCTCTCCATCACACGGGCTGCCCAGTCAGTGCCTTGTCTCGCTGGCCCATGTCCCTGAGAGCTCCCTGTCTTACGCCATGGAAATACAGGCATCACACAGGTTTCCCCTCCTTCCCACGCCACCTTGGCTCTGCACCTGGCCTTGTGGAGCACTGCTCAGTGGTGCAGGTGGGCTCAGCACTGCACTGAGCAGAGACATGGCAAAGCCAGGCTGGCTGGCAAGCACGCACATACTCTCCCCTTTCTCCAGGATCTTCATCTCTGCTCCCAAATTATGGGAACAGTCACACAGTCAGCACAAGCAAACACAAGGAGCAGATCCCAGTGCCAGTGATGCAGCTGGCAAATTACTTTGGCCCTGTCAGAAGAAATGCCCGGGAGATGGTGTCAGGAGAATGGCAGCAAGACAGCCCTTGAGGTGGAGGAGTGGCTGGAAACTAAATCAACATTCCGCAGTCTCACACTGAGAGGACAATCAGCCCTGGTCTCCATGTGGGCCAAGCCAACATGAAAAGAAGTTCTACCCCAGACATGGAACAGGCCATTCCAGTCTCTGCAGCAGCCATGTATATGCTTGGCAGCTGTCAGGCATCTAAAGAGAAGCTGTCAGCACATCCCCCTCAGTTTCATAGTTTCTAGGCTAAACAACTCAGACTAATTTAGGTTTTCACCATAAGCTGCTTTGCCCAAAACTCCCTCTTAAGGGGATTGTATTAGCTTTGCATGGCAGGGTTTTGGTAGAGGGGGGTTTGATAGAGGTTTGGTTTGGTAGAGGAGGGGTTTCAGTGAGAAGCTTCTAGAAGCTTCCCCCATGTCCAGCAGAGCCAAAACCAACTGACGCCAAGACAGACCTGCCGTTGGCCAAGGCAGAGCCCATCAGCAATAGTGGCAGTGCCTCTGGGATTTAAGAAGGGAAAAAACTGTGCACAGCATCAGCCAGAGAGAAGAGTGAGGGTATATGAGAGCAATAGCCCTGCAGTCCCCCAGGCCAATACAGAAAGAATGAGAGGAGGTGCTCCAAGTTCTGGAGCAGTGATTGTTTTGCAGCCTGTGGGGTCCAGGGGTAGCAGGGACCCACCTACAGCCCAAAAAGATCCATGCAGGAGCAGAGACCCACCTGCAGCCACCAGAGGTCCATCGGAGAGCAGAGACCCACCTGCAGCCCATGCAGGAGCCCAGGGGAGAGCAGAGAAAGAGTGTGAGGACCCGGAAGTTGTGGCAGAGACGTGCTGTGATGAATTGATCCCATTCCCTGTCCCACTGCACTGCTGAGGGGGGAGGAGGGAGAGAACTGGGGAGTGAAGCTAAGCTGGGGAAGAAAGGAGGGATGGTGAGAAGATGGTTTTACGATTTGGTTTTATTTCTTATTGCCCTACTTTGACTTGATTGGTAATAAATTAAACTAATTTCCCAAAACTGAGTCTGTTTTGCCTATGACAGTGACTAGTGAGTGAGTTTTCTCCCTCCCTATAGCCCAAGCCCCTAACTGGACACTGAACCCAGAAGAGATACCAGTACTAACAGGCAGAAGATCAGGCATCAGAGCCAGAGTAGGTTTCTTGCAGGCTGTATGTCCATTACAGAGGGCCATGACACCCCGTTTTTGTATGGCAACTGGTCACTACAGAGCAGCGTTTGCCTTGGGGTGCAGTGTTTGCCCAATGCTCCCATTCTCTTGATGAAGAGGGTTAAGCTTTCCTGCCTCACGTTCAGTGCTTTGCACTTTTATCTGAGCAATAACAAATAAACTTCTTTCCCAGGGGTGGGCTTTGATAGAGCTGCTCATCAACTTTCATCAGTTGTGTGTTCACTGACCGTGACAGTGCTGAATACTTTTGCTGTTGATAGACCTGTCAGATCACTTTTCAGCTTTACCAGGCTCTTGGCTTTGGTGGCTTCATGTAAATGATCTGGGAAAGGGCTGAGTGGTAACACTATTATGAATATATTGACGCACAGGAAACCCACATCTCAAACACCATATGCTGTCTAGTTGTCCCATATTAAAAGGGTAAAAAAAGAAATTATCAGCTGTGAAAGATGACCAGGGTCTGCTGTGTTGCAGATGGTGCAGTGCAGGTAGATAGCAAACTGTTATTACTTGTTTCTTACAATAGAAGCTAAGAAGCACTAGAAGAAGTAATTGGGTATTTGATCTAAATGCAACAGAATAAATTACTTTTCACAATGCACATAATTGCACAGCAAAACTCTTGACTTCACAATACCCTGTGATAATAGAAAGTATAAATGTCTGTTCTTGGGCAGCACTGAATTCCCCAAATCCAATTATGCAGCAGATGGTAAAAAGATGCCATCACAAAATAAATAAACACAAAAAGAGGATCAGGAGTTATTTATGATTAGTGCACATTAATGATTAGCAGATTGACTTTCCACATTTAATAAAGCTCACGAAGCATTGATAAAGTGCTGATATCCACAGACTGGTGACTAGTCTGTTCCTGTTCCTTGGCTGAGAACAACAGGGGACTTCCCTGTAGCAGCTTTATAGAAAATGTCTGTGGTTTGCTGTACCTTCCCCTCCATTATTATTATTATTATTATTATTATTATCACAGGGAATCAGCGTGCTAATTCCCACTTCCATGGGAGAGAAATGGACGATACAGCAGCCAGCACACAGACATGGCAAAGTGGACGGGAATGAACCCCCACAACAGCTTTGGATGTTTCCTTTCAGTGAACATGGAGATAGCTAATGTGAAGCAGCAGCCAGGAAGCCCTGGGGAGAGGACATGGTGGGCAGGCATGGGGCTGGTTGGGAGACAGGGTCTGGGGGTGCAGGGGCAGGTCTGGCATTCACACCTGGCCCAGCCCTCCTCAAGGCCAGCCAGCAACTGTTTGAGGGGCAATGCTCACCCTCAGGAAAAGGCCACCTCAGTCACAGTGCAGTTGCCAGCTGCTTCCATAGGCACAGATAGGTCACAGCTGGCCATGGGAGGCTCTGGAGCAGGAAAAAGGAGCAGCCAGAATATGGGGGAAATAATTGCATGAGTGTTGTGTCCCAGGAGGGGAATCAGTCACAGAGGTCCAGGACACCCAGGTCAGGACCCAGTTATTGCAGGTCATTTCATGCTTTCATAAATCTGTAAATGCTCACCTCATACTGGTTAGCAGCTAACTAAAGCTTCTATTAGGGACACAAAATCCATGCATCCTTTGTGGGTTTCATTTAACCAATAACATTTATACACTACGAACTATGGGGCAGATTCTGCACAGGCATATCATCAGTCCAAACCTTTCCAGTTGCAGAGGTCAATTCCTGATGTGCTGGGAGTCCTTTCTGGTGTATTCCTCTGATGGGCAGAGGAAGATGACAGCAGGGTGATGTGATGGAGGTACAGGAGGCTCCTGCATCATGGGCAGGACATTCTCTTGCTGCCACCACCTCTCCCAGAACCTCATATTTGCTAGGGGCAGGCTGGAACTTTGGAGCCTGCAGGCCAGGCTGTAGAGGTAAGGCTGGGATCTCGAGGCTGCTGCTGGATTTCCCCACTGAATTCTAAGTACAAGGCACTGCAAGGCATATAAAACAATTTAGATGCATTAGTTCCTGATTTGTGATTGCAAATTGAATTTTGCCTGGCCAAAATCCCAAATACTCAAATGATAATTAAATGTGTGTGGAGAGTTTGCACTCTCAGTATTTATTATTTATAGACTGAACCCACAAAAGCAAGTGCCATCACCTGCTCCCAAAGCACACCATGTAGCCTGTGCAGAGTCACTGAATTCCCAGAATTGTCCTGAATGTCACAGCATGTCCTTTCCCATGTCCAGCACTGATCTGGAAGATGTGTGAAGCCTGGGAATGCCAGCCAGCCAACAGTGATGCCTAGGGTGATCAGACACAAAATTCCACAATCACAGCATAATTCTCACCCTGCACAAGCAATAGGACTGCATCCTGGAGCACAGAGAAAGGACATAGAGCCTGAACCACTTTTAAGTAGTTTGGGAGAAGGATTCAGAATAAACTGTCCCACAGCGCTAATGGCCACCTGTTTCTGCTATCAAAAAAATGGCATTACTCAATGATACCCAACACTGACAGCACTGAGCTTTTCAAATAACATGTCTGAGCACTCTCTGCAGGCCAGAGCACTGCTGGGCAAGCCAGAGATCCTTGCCTGGTGGCAAAGACAAGCTATGGAGCAGTCAACATTAACACCAACAGCCAGCTCTGCAATAACCGAGTGGTTCTCACAGCGACCAAGTGAGAATGGACCTTGCAGAGAAGACGTAACTGGCAAACTGTTCCTGTAAAATCACTCGCAGTCACAGTTTTACAGTTGCCAGCTCTACCCTTGGCTTTCCTGACGTTCCCTCCCCATAATGCAGATAGAGGGAGAAGGAGCTTTGAAACAGGACTCTGCTGGGAAAGCAATATCAGGCTCACCCTCCTCCTCACCACTGTGGACTGAAGCAGCAATGAAGCTCAGCACAGGAATGAGGCAGTCCTGATCTTCCAAGAGCATCTGAAAAGCAGCACTGAAAAACCCAGATGGGGCCATTTTGATCACCTCACCTGCCATGCAGCTGCAGAGTTAATGTAAATTCTGACAAGCTTCAGTTTCCACTTAGCTGGAACTTGCCTTTTGCAAACAGGCACTGCAGATTAAATCCTTCGCATGGCAACGTGACCACCCTGGTCTGCCATAGCACTTCCCAAAGCACAGACCAATTCTCCCATAACTAGGAAAGGCCTTTTGAAGTGACCAAGTAATGACTTTTAGGGGCCCTAGGGCACTGAACTATGGATGTCTGTGCCCATGTCTGCACACATGCACGCACCAATCTACTTTAGCTGTGGGCTGACCTCATCCAGGGCATGGTCTCAGCTGCCATTTGGGTCCAGCTATGCTACACAGCAGGACAACATAGGCTGCAGCCAAGGACGTCAGGTGGACAGCCTCAGGAGTTCTCAAGTCTGCCCAAAACCACAGCTAGGATGAGCCACCTTAGCAGCCCCTTGGAACCATAGATTCCATCTTGGCTTGACTCCTTCCAGTCTGCATTGCTCACAGAAAGTAGTAGGTTACTGCTGTAAGGTAATGGAGGATGATTTGGGTTCATTTCCTTATTTCTCTACTGCTTCATTATGCACACACAGTGCTGCCTTTCCTGGGGATGGGGCAGAACCCATGCCTGTGTCTTCAGGCACACATGGAAGAGCACCCTGGAGGGTCAGAGCACGCCCATGTGCAGAGGAGCTGTGGGACTGTGCTGGGGGCACCAGCCCGAATGTCGGCATCTGTCGGTGACGAAAAGTCGCGACAGCAGGGCTGCTCGCTGCCATACGCGTGACCGCGGGCCCACGGTCCAGGACACGTGCCTGCGTGTGGAGCCTCCCGTACTGGGGAGAGGGGGAGCTGGGGGTTACTGGGGGTACAGCATGGAAATAGTCGGCACTGGGGACTACTGGGGGTGCAGCACGGGGAGAGTGGGCGCTCGGGATTGCTGGGGGTGCAGCCTGCGGCGGGGCGTTGGGGGTTGGAGAACGATATCGGGAGCGGCGCTGGTGGNGCGGTGCAGGGAGCCGGGCCGGTGCCAGGGCCGCCGCCCGGCCGGGCCGCAGCCCCCACCGCCATGGCCCGAGTCTCGGCGATGATCAGCCCGGTTCTGGTGCTCTTCGGCTGCGACCTGTGTTTCGTGCGAGCCAGTAAGTGCGGCCGGGCCGGGAGGGCACCGGGGCTGCGCGTCGCCGCGGGGCTGGCGCCCGCCGGGCGGCAACACCCTGGCGGGCACCCGTTCCTGCTGTGGGCTGCGGTCCTCGCCGGATACCCCCGCCGGCCTCGCTGCATCCCCGGCGTGGCCTTCGCCGCGATCCCCGAGGACTTTTCGGGTACCCCCGGGGCGCCGCGGCCTCCGAGTCCCCTGTGCCTTCGACCGCGTCGCGTCCCCTCCCCTGGGGACGGCTTCTGCCGCGCTGCCCTTCCCGGGGGCTCCCAAGGGCTCCCGCCGCGGGCGGGGCGCGGGTAGGAGTGGGCGCTCTGCGGAGCGCGGCCCCCGCGTCCCGTCCTGCCCCGAAGGAGCTCCTGGCCCCGGCAGGGACACTCAGGGCTGCGGCGGGCTGGGGCCGGCCGGGTGACGGAAATCCTGTCCCTTCCTGCCGGTGTTCGCTGGAACATCGAGCTCAGTGCACCCGAGGCACCGCTGTCCTTGTGTCCTTTGACTCGCCGGGGTGGCCCGCTGTCAGCAGCCGCTTCCTGCTGTCTGTTTGCCCCTTGACAGGTCACTGAGATATCAAATCGAATTGGGAGTACCAGACGTGTTCTGCTACATTCGGTCGTGTTGCAAAACACGTACGGATGGATTCAGGAAGAGATGCAGTCAAGGGTGTTAAAAAGGGGCCACTTATTTTTAGATGTGCAGTCTGGTGCTTACTCCCTGCTGCAGCAGTAAGTTGGGCAAACATCTGGGTGCCCTTGAGCAGCAGCCCCAAGGGCATGGGCCAGGAGGCAGGGGTGGTCCACCCTCCGGATCACAGCAGGATGGGGAGGGCACCGGTGAAGCCGTGCCCCATCCCTCGTCCCTCTACAGCACCAGATGTGCCAGCATCCCTCATGAAGGGTATCTGTCTGGCCCCTTTGTTGACCCATGGAGCTGGGATGCATGTTATATCTGGTCCCATGTCCAGATGCCCACCAGCCATCCCTCCCACTGGCCATGGCCCATCCCTTCAACTGCCCACTGGCCATCCCTCCCAGTGTTGAGCTGTAGGCTGCAGTGCTGCTTGCTCCTGTACACAGCCCAGCTCTACCCACCCTTAATCAGGTCCAGAAGGAGCAGACTGACATACAGACAGCACAAAACCTGTGCCAGGTTAAGGCCTTAAGTTAGTGACTGTGCTTTCTGTGGGGATGCCCCTTTTAAATGGCTCTAATAAAAAGTGAAGCTGGATCATTTATAAGTGATGTAGAATCATTAGCAGTTAATGCATTGAGCTAAACAGTGGCACACTTTTTTCCAGAGAGCCCAGCAGCATCTTGACTTTATAGCCAGAATGTGTTGGCTTCAGAGAGCATGCTTTTTGGAGCCCTTGCATTCACAGACCTTTATGGCAACAGCTCTGGCACAGAGCTGCTCTGATCTCAGCTGCAGAGCAGGCTGAACAGTATTAGATGCAATGTGGGGATTATACACAAAGCTTTGTCCTTTGGAGGTCTTGTAACAACTTTTAGGTGTCATCTTGAATTTCATAGAATCTTGGAATGGTGTGGTTTGGAAGGGACCTTAAAGCCCATCTCATTCCACCCCCCTGTTATGGGCAATAACACCTTCCACTAGATCGGGTTGCTCCGAGCCCTATCCAACCTGGCCTTGAACACTTCCAGGGATGGGGCAGCCACAGCTTCACTGGGCAACCTGTGCCAGGACTGCAGCACCCTCACAGGGAACAATTTCTTTCCAATATCCCATCTAACCCTGGCCTCTGCCAGCGAAAAGCCATCACCTCCTTGTCCTGTCACTTTGTCCAAAGTCCCTCTCCAGTTCTCTTGGAGCCCCTTTAGGCACTGGAAAGGGCTCCAATATCTTACCAGAGCATTCTCTCCAGGGTGAAAGACCTCAGCTCTCCCAGCCTCTCTCCAGAGCAGAGGTGATTGGGATTAAACATTGCTCTCTGTATCTAGGGTGAACTTCTCAAGTTTTGACTTCTGAGGCTTCTTGTCTTGTCTCTTCCTGACGGGTGTGCAAATCCCGTGTGCTCAGAAATATATTTTCTGCAGTTCATTCAGCATCAAACTGATCAAGGAGCACTGGTTCTTCTAATGCAGAACTGTAGCCTGGACAGCAGCTCACCTGTCACACAGGCTCAGGGCTGCTGGCCTGGAGTGTGCACCAAGTGTGGTTAGGATGCTTGAGGTGTGGTGCACTGACAAGGCATGTGCATTGTGGCTCTGCTATGCCCCCGTGTCCTCTAACCCTGCTACTGCCGGTGAGTGACAGTTCCTGAACAGCGCCTGTGCCAGCTCTGGCTAAATACAGCTGGAACACTTGTCAGACCTGTGTGGACTCAGCAGCATGGCTGGTGAATTGGTGCAGTGCCTTTGTTCTCAAATCATCAAGTGACTCAGTCCCAGGGCAGTGTCTCAGCATCCCCAGTCTGAAAACCTCAGCTGGGACAGGCTGGGCACCTCGCAGAAGCCTAGAAAACTCTGGAGTAGAGCTGGACAACTGCTACAAACTCCATCCACAAACTTCTGTGTTGCAGAGATGTCAGACCCTGTCTTTAATTCCTCTCTTACACTTAAAGGTTGGTAGTCAAACTGCCCCCATTGCACATATCCAGGACTTTTAAAATTCTATTAGGTGTAAAAAACCCCCACCTAATTCATTACTGTGGATGTATCCTTTGAAGCACCATGTCTTGTTCTTGTCCTGAGGCCAGCTGGCAGGATCTGGTCATATCCATGGTATTAAACTCATGAGTTCCAAAGAGGGAGGTACATCAGTGCTACTTGTGAGGAATGGTTTTCTGGCTTGTCCTAGTTTCCAAGCCATGCCCAAGAGTGGTTTGGGCACATACTGGCTAGTGCAGACCAAATCAGGTCTTGAACCAATCTCCACCACAGGATTCTTGGGCTTTTCTGACCCCAGTATGTCTGCTAGCACAAACCTAGCTAGGTACCTAACTAGTGGTAACCTAGGACAACTGTTCTTATGCTTGAAGACAAGCAGAAGCATGCAGCCCCCCATACACCCACACTTCAAAATGCCTGTGTCTGGGACAGTGCAAGGGAGCAGTTGTTTGCTGGCTGACCGGGTGCTGCCTGAGCTCGTCTGTTAGCTGAGCAGCTGACCTGGCACCAGCCATGGTTGGGGCAGAAAACCAGACAAGGATGGAAAATGGCCCAGTGGAAAAGAACCTGGGGGTGCTGGTTAACAGCAGTTAAGCATGATCTGGCCAAGAAAGCTAAGAGTATCCTGGCTTGTGGCAGCAATACTGTGGCAGCAGGACCAGGGCAGGGATTTTCCCCCTGTGCTGGACACTGCTGAGGCACCTCAAATCCTGGCCGCTCACTACAAGACAGACATTGAGGGGCTGGAGCGTGTCCAGGGAGGGGAACAGAGCTGGGGGAAGGGACTGAAGCACAAGTCTGGTGAGTGGCTGAGGGAGATGGGGGAACTCAGACTCGATAAAAGGAGGCTCAGGGGGGACCTTCTCACTCTCTGCAACTCCTTGACAGGATAGTGGAACCAGGTGGGGGTCAGGCTCTGCTCCCAGGGAACAGGTGACAGGACAAAGGGAAATGGCCTCAAGCTGTGCCAGGGCAGATTCAGGTTGGATACTGGGAACAATTTCTTCACTGAAAGAGTGGTTAAGCATTGGACAGGCTGCCCAGGACAGTGGTGAATTCATCACCCCTGGAAGTGTTCAAAAAATGACTGGATGGGACACTTTGCAACATGGTTTAGTGGGCGTGGTGTTATTCGGTCAAGGGTTGGAGTTGATGGTCAAAGGTTGGTTGGACCTCCAAAGATCCTGGAGGTCCTTTCCATCCACAATGATTCTATAACTTAATCTGCAGGAAGCTCAGCTTCTGTGCCGACAGAGTACATACACCCCGGGCAATGGACAAGGCTGGGTCTGCAGCTTTGTTCAGCCTGTTTTGCTGTTGGCTTGTAGGAGAGCAGGTGTGCATGCAGACAAGGCTTAGAGACTCGCTCCCTCTTATAGATTAGTGATGAACCAGATCCCCTACAGAGACACACTCTTTGTGGGATAAAGAATGTTTGAGTGTATCTTTGAATCCTTTCCAGTTTTCCAGACTCCTTTTCTGAAGGAGAAAAACAGAACCCTGTGGTGTCCTTGTCTCTGGCGACCCTCTCTCCTGGTGGTGTGTCAAACTTCTGGAGACACACTCAGTCCCAGACTCTCTCTTAGAACATGTTTTCTGGGCTCTCCTCTCTGTTTTAATTGCCCTTGGCAGACCACAACTCTGAATTTCTCAGAGTGGGAACCACAGCCTTCCTCTGGTTTGATCCGAAGCTGAGTATGTTCAGATGTGAATGAATGCACTTAAACAGCTGGCCTGCAAAAATCACCTTTTTTTGCAGTCACTCTAATTGGGGTTGTTGTTGGTGTCACAGTTGTTCATTCTCTTGTTCTCAGGTGCCCCCTGGAACTCTTTTTCTATATAAATCACAGCACTGACCCTG
Source organism: Promerops cafer (assembly GCA_013398275.1). NCBI lineage: Eukaryota > Metazoa > Chordata > Aves > Passeriformes > Nectariniidae > Promerops > Promerops cafer. The sequence continues at coordinate 145,220 of VZSE01001268.1, read as the reverse complement.
TAGCCCTAGCTGCTACACAGGCAGCTTCCAGAAGGGCACTGACTTATATGTGGGGAGTGGGAATGCACAAACAGCAGCTTCGATGTCTTTCATGTGCTCCTGTGTCTAACTTGGCTTTGTGTGCAGGACTGTGTGGGATCCTGTTGTGCTCTTAGTGCTGTGAAATCTCAAAGTGGCAACGGTGCAGACCATGGGTCAGTGAGGTCGGCTTTCCATAGAACAGCAATGGCCAAGCATTGCTGCCAGCTTTGCAGCCAATGGCACTGCACTGGTGGTGGTGCCTAAGATTTTTAGCTTTTTATATTTTTCATATATTTGTGGCTATGTAGACTGTTAATGCATGGTTGTAGCTTCTAGTACTTTTCCTATCTTTCTTCTCCACATTTAGGAACAATAAGCTAACCTTATAAACACATTCCTAAAAATATTGTTTAGTCTTATTCCACGAAGAGAACCAGCTACAAGGATGTTCTGTTTTCCAACCAGAATCTGGACCAGGTGTAACAAAAGTGGGGCAAGAGAAACTTTTGGACTGCTTCCAGTGGGGCAGGACCCCAGGAATTACTACCTAACCAACTAACCTTTTAGTATATGATAAGTATACTAACTTATAATCGACTAACCTTATAAAAATTGTAGCATTACTATACCACATATGGTCTTTGCCATATTGTGTACCTGAAAGCTTTCAAGTAAAGGTTTGCTTATATATTCACTCTTAATATTGTTGGGAACATCAGACATTACTGGGACAGCTGGCTCTGCCTTTGGCATTGGCCTTCCCCCATGCCCTGGAGCAAAGAGTAATTCCAGGCAGAGGAGATGACCAGATTGAGTCGTAGAGTGTGTTTATTCCAAGGTGCCCCATTTTTCTATCACAATCAATATATCATTGCTGTGTCTGGGCTGCTTCCTACACAGTTCTGGGTGGTGTGCCAGGCATTTGTGGCGTGCCCATCCACGGGGCAACCCCAGAGCTCTGCACCTGCACACTCCTCATGCACAGAGTGGGCAGCTGCCTGCCAGCCCAGGAAGCACCGTGCCTTGCATGTGTTGCTGCTGGCAGGGCTCTGGCTTGTCCATCTGCTGTGCCACTCATGTCCCGGGGACAGATTCCCCGGGGAAGGTGCTCCCTGTAGCCCTAGCCAACGTGCTGCCATTGGCAGGTGTTGGAGAGGCCCCATGGTGATGTCCAGGGCTGAGTGCTTGTTCTGAGACATTTTCTTTTGCCTCTTTCCTGTGCCTCGCCGCGGTCCATGCCTGGCTCACCCAGACAGGCCACCGTCCCCTGTCAACGTGACCGTGACGCAGCTGAAGGCAAACTCTGCCACAGTCTCCTGGGATGTACCAGAAGGAGATGTGGTCATCGGCTATGCCATTTTACAGCAGGTATCCACGATCTGTCCCCAGGGGACTGGGGACACTGATTACCAGCATGCTTCTATGTCAGTCCTTTTGCTGCAGTCCGGGGCTCCTCTGGCATCTGCCTGAGGACATCTCTGCTGCTGAGCAGCCCTTGACAGGGTGCCCCATCTGAGCCATCCATCCTGGTGGGAGGCAGAAGACTGTGGGCTGCATTGGGGGTAGTCCTTCCAATGTCTTCCCTGGGATTTCTCTAGGTAAGGATGGTGCTTCAGCCATGACATAACCCTTCTTTGCTTGACTTGCTCCACCTATGCAGCCCTGGGTGATGGTGGCTTCTCCAGGGAGGTGCCTGGCTCTCAGGCCATGCAGGCATGCTGAATAGGCAGTGCTGGCCAGTCTGGCCCACCCTGGGGTGGATGTTTGCATGGGAAGGGAGGAGTGAGGGCATACCCCTGCAGCTGGGGGCCTGTGCCTGGTGCAGCTGGAAGCAGCCTCCCACGGGTGACAGCTCTTCCCTCTGGCAGAGGCAGGACGGGCAGATGCAGCGCTTCATCCGGGAGGTGAACACCACCAACCGTGCCTGTGTGCTGTGGGACCTGGCAGAGGATGCTGACTACATCATCCAGGTGCAGAGCATTGGCCTGTATGGGGAGAGCCAGGCTAGCAAGCGTGTCCACTTCCGCACCCTGAAGGAGACTGACCGCCTGCCTTCCAACAGCTCCAACCAAGGTGAGGCACCTCCTTCCAGCTCGCCCAGGTGCTGCTGGTGGGACCACACCTGGAGGCCTGTACAGCAGACGTGCAGGGATTCAGCAACCAGAGAGGAAGGTGCTGCACTGAGCAGCAGGCTGCTGGGGACACACAGGGTTGTACATGCTGCTGTTGTGTCCACTATGTGTCCATGATAATGTCCCCAAGCCGTGGTTTGCAGCCCTCCTATCCCAGGTCTTGGCACCTATTCAGCTAGGCAGACTGGCCAGGACAGCTGCTGGGGCCTGCCCAGCTGCTGCCTGTTGGAAGCCAGTACTGAACAGACTCTCAGATCTTCCAGTCTGCAGGCTACCAAAGGACAAATGACAGAGCGCCATGGTCTCCTTTACTACTCATATCTGTGTTTTCTTGGGGTTCCCTACATGCTGGTCCATGAGAGAGAATCCAGGAATCCAAGAGAGATGATGCCTATAGAGGGCACGGGAGTCTGTCTCCAGCACTAACCATGAGAGGGGTCTTGAGTATGGCAGGGCAAGCAGATGGCTGACTTTCCTCAGAACTTCTGTGTTAAACTGACCTGCCCTGCCCTGGTTGCTGTGTAGCGAGAGAGCTTTGTGATTACTGGCATGCATTGTGCAGTCCCAACATGAACTTAAACAAGCTGTTGGAATTCCTGACTACCTTTTGTAGCAAGGATGGTTTATCTGACACAGGAAGGCCACAGGATGCACGTCCTTTCCCCAGACAGGATGTCACCCCACACCCTTCCTTGTTTGTGGGAGGTGGGCTTCTCTCCTTTGGAGTTTCTCAAATCCTCCAGTGTTGCTGTAGTGGGAGGGTATCTGCTTCCAGCCCTGCTTGGGGGTCTCTTCTCTGCAGGTGACATCACCATGGAAGGGCTGGACAAAGACCGGCAGCTGCAGACAGGAGAGATTATTATCATTGTGGCTGTGCTGCTCATGTGGGCAGGTGAGTGCCACAGGCAGTGTTCTGGCGAGCTGAGGCAAAGGTACAATCCATGGTTCACAAAGATGATGCAGGGCACATTGGTGAGGGTCTGGCACCCTTTCTAGTAAGTCCACTGAGTCTCTGTAGGTGCTAGAGCCAGATGGGTAAAAGGAGCAACCGCAGCCACTGCTCAGCAGTAATGGCCTGGCATACTTCGAAGAGCAGGAGACAGAATGGGACCTGGCAGTGATGATTGTGTTGCTTGGGCCTTAGATGTTGAGACTGATAACACTACTGCACTAGCCGGTAGAGGCTGTGCCTCAGTCTGCTAAAGCTGTAAAGTGGGTGATTTGCTCCTGTATAGCACAATTAAAGCCAGTGCAGGCAGCAGGCTGCCCTGGGAGCATGGGCGCCTAGGAGGTAAGTCAGCTCCTGACTGCTGACATGCAGCCACTGCAAATGGGAAGTCATTGATCCCCTGCTCCCTTCCCAGTAAATGTGGATTTTGTAGTGGCATCTTGCAGAAATTTCTCCTTGCCCTGACCTTGACACTTTCCTAGGGCACTGGAAAAAAAATACAAGATGACTGCTGGTGGTTTACACCTGGCACAGGTTGATGTGTCAGGATGCCAGCTGGGAGGAGTCAGGCCCCGTCTGTGTATGCCTGTGTGTTATCGTAGACACAGTGGGGGTTGAGTGAATCTATGGTCACACTTGGGGACATTGCTGCAGACTCCTGTGTCCCAGGACTCCTGTGTCCAGGGTTCCCAGGTGGGGGACGTGATGCATGAGATGCGTACTGTGAAAGCATTACAGAGTGACTGACCCCACAGCCAGTTTGCAGAGACAAAGACAAAGGCTGGCTTTTGTGAGGGTCACAAGCACCAGCTCAGTAACTTTAATGCCTTGCTGGAGGCACTCCAAAACCCACACAGCTGCTCACTGACCTCACTGTCCCTGTTTGAGTGCCTCAGCATCTGCCTGTGGTGAGTGCTGAGCACCTCATATGTGGCCTAATGGCCTTAGCCACATCCATGCCTGTCTGCCCAAGGAAACTGGCCTGGCCACATATGCAGAGGTACCTGGGGTGGTGCAGGCTGATGCAGGTGGGGATGTGGGTTTGCAGCACCCCAAGGAGCACTGGGCACAACTGCAGCTGGGATGCTGTGGGGAGGGGAGAAAGGCAGCCACTGTGAGGGAGTCCTTCATCCAGTCTGTCTTTGGGCAGCGGTGATCGCCCTGTTCTGCAGACAATATGATATCATCAAGGATAATGACTCCAACAACAACAAGGAGAAGACAAAGCCGTCCTCAGAGCATAGCACACCAGAGCGACCAAGCGGAGGGCTGCTGCGGAGCAAGGTGAGTGGGGAGGGCTGGCAGGAGGGATGGCATGTGGCATCTGCTGCGACTTGCAGCCTGGACAGAGTCTGGCTCTCTCCAGAAATGGAAACACCCCGGCTTGTGCTCTCACCCCAAAGCCTGAGGGCTTTTAGGGTTCAGTGAGTCCTGGTCTCTGGGGCAGTGTGTGTGCCCCATGGGTGATTGCAGGAGAAACACTGGAAGAGGTGACAAGATATAACAGCTGGGATAGCTCTTGCACTGGCAGGGTGGTAGTTGACCTCTGACTGTTAACAGACCCTTCATCATGCCCCTCCAAGGCTGCACCTCTCCTGCACTGATGGACAGGTCTGGCTCCTGCCTGCTCAGGCAGAAGTGGACATGCTAGGCAGCTGTTCCCATGGTTCCTGCATGGTATGTCACTGCTCACTTTCTGCCCTTCACTACAGCTGGCTCTGGGTCATCATCACACAAGTCATTCCAGAGCCCCTTCCTCACCCTGATGGAAGTGCTATGCCAGGCTGTGGATGGGGAGGGAGCAGTACCTTCATCTGGCTGTTCCCTCAGCACCTGACATTTCTCCCTTCGTTACCTGCCAAAGACAGTGATTTATAGCCCTGATGCTCTAATGGGACATATGATAGGGTTTTGCTTGTGTCTCATCTGCTGCCTCTGTCAAGAGTGGGAACTCCCCTCACTGTATTGCCTGACTGCCCCACTGATTCCACATCTTGGTTTCCAGCAGATGTCAGGAGCAGAAACTTCCTGTTTGGACTTCAAGTCCCCAGTTCCCCTCCTCCAGATTTTTCAGCTTGCTGATTACTCCTTGCCAAAGAGATCCCTCCTCTTGGATCCCTACTCCAAACTGACCCTGCTCTGCTGAGGTCTGCTGGTCTTGATGCCTGCCACAGGCTGAGGGGCTCTGACATCGGGTCTGATCCCAGGGGTGCAGCAAAGCAGGGTCTTAAAGCAGATTTTTCTCTCATAGAAGAAATCTCCCTCGGTCAATATCATTGAGGTGTAAGTGCAACACCAGCTCTGCCGTCTGGGACCTTGGGTGTCCTGCCAGAACAAAAGCAGGCCTTGGAAGAAGAGGCAGCACCAGGCGCGCAGCCTGGAACTCAGCATGCGACGATCCACGTATCAGAACTCCCGCTTTCCTGAGGGCACCTGTCTGAGGATGTGCATAGAGCCAGCTCCCAAGCCACGCATGCAGAGCATGGCCCTGCCCATCCCACACAGCTGGCCCTCCTCCCCTCCCGGAGGGAAGCATGAAGTTGAGGATGGGTGGGGGGCCACACCACCAGCTAGGGTGGGAGGGAGCCAAGGGGAGCTGATGGGCTGAGGCACTGGCCTGAGGGGAGGCCATATCCCTGTACACTGGCTTGGCCAAAGCCCTGGCTGCAGCTGTGGCACTGAATGCCTGCCCAGCATCAGGGGGCAGACCTTGCTCTCAGCTGCCTGTTTGGCCTTGGGGGTTGCTTGCAGAGAGCAGGAGCTGCTCCCCTCAGGGCCCCGAGGCTGAAGGAACAGGGCAGTGCAGGCACTGCCCCAGCACTGCCAGGGGAGCAGTGGCCAGGTGGTAGGAGGGTTTGTCTGTGGGGCTGCGCCCAGCCAGCACAGGGGATGAGTGGATTGCTGCTGGAGAACAGGGCTTCACTGTACCCTGTCATGGCTGTGCAGGGGTTTCAAATTCTCTGTCTACTGCAGAGGACAAAGACATGAGGGACGATGAGGAGCTAGTGCTGTCACAGTGCCTGGCCAGCTCACAGAGCCTGCACCTGGGGCAGGGAGTGCTGGTGGAAGCCCCACAAGGCTGGGGAAGTGGGCAGTGTCAGGGCATGGCTGTGGCTGTGCTGTGTCCCCAGTAGGGCTCAGTGCTGGTACATTCAGGCTGTTTGAGGGGAGCTGCCAAGCACTTTTTGAGCAGCACGGTGCCTGTGCTGTCTGGAGGAGACAATGTGGTGAGGCCTGCAAGGTCTCAGTTGGAAGGAATGGGGTGAAACAAGGTGGCTCCCTGCTGCTCTGGCTGCTGCTCTCCCTCCATGCTCTGCTCTGCAGCCTGCCACAGACAGGCTCTGCAGCCCTGGACTCAAGCATCACAGGATCCAGCGTCTTCCAGGAATAAATCTCCCAGTAAAAGCACTTTCAGGACTTTTCCTTCCAGGTGCTGCTCAGCTCCTGCTGCAGGACTAGGTGGGGAAGGTGCAGGATAAGCAACTCCTGTGGCAGGGTATTTTCAATAAAAGCATCCTGGCTCAAAGGCAGCATCAGAGCTGCAGGTCTCTGTGTGTGTCCATGCATGCATACATGTACAGGTTCTTGAATGCATCTGTCCTGGCCTGTAGGAGATCTGTTCCTGCATGCTGTGCAGGAGCTGGAGGTCCTCCATGGTCACCTCACACCCCTCTGGCCCTTGAGGGAGAGCTGCTGCTGCAGGCTGGGCCATGTGGTGCTGCTGGACCAGCTGCAGGCTGTCCCACTGAGGGTGACATCATTGCTGCTTCTCTGCAGAGAGCAGACACATCCCAGCAGCAGGGCCAAGAAGGGGGACAAGGTCTGATCCTGACAGGCTGCTGACCAGAGGGGCCTGTGCTGCTCCCTGCTCAGGTGAGGAGAGGGGTACCTGAGGAGCAACAGCATCATGGTGGTGGGATGCAACTGCTGCTGGGCTGTAACCTAGGCTGCAGGGAGCATGGCCACAGCTCCAGAGACACAAACACCTTGTTTTGCCTGCTAGCTCTTTTAAAGGATGTACATTAGAAAAACTAGGGCTGTCAGGGAAATACAAGAGTTTTAAGGATGTTCCAGTGCCCTGGAAAATGTTTAGAAGTTCTGTCTTGGAATGTCATAGCAGACATGCCTGCTATAATGAGATTTTTAGCCAGGCCAGAGGCACACACAAAGAATCAAAGGATCAGACTCTGTAGCAGAGGTGAGGAAATAAGGAAGGCACCAAAAAAAAAAAAAAAAAAAAAAAAAAA
>VZSE01001268.1:89934-129544 GCA_013398275.1 Promerops cafer | reverse complement strand
GCCCGCGGGACCATCCCGGCCCCGGGCCCGGCGGAGGACGCGATGCAGCTGCGGCACGTGCGGACCCTGCTGGCCCCACAGGTCGGGCCGGGCCGGGCTAGGGGGAATCGGGCCCCGGGGGAGCGGGCCGGGCCGGGCTAGGGGGAATCGGGCCCCGGGGGAGCGGGCCGGGCCAGGCTGGGTTGAGGAGAGCAGCCCTGACCGGTCTGGGGCGCGTAGCGGCGACACTGAGGCTGTAGTGAGACTGCTGAGCTGTGTGTGCCCGCTGAGGTGCGTGTGCCCACTGCGGCTTGTCGTGTACTCGCTAAGCTGTGTGTGCCCGCAGGACGGGACGGCGCGGGTGACCTGCATGGCCTGGTCCGCCAACAGTGCCCGGTTCGCTGTATGCACCGCGGAGCGCGTGGTGCTGCTCTACGACGAGCAGGGCGAGCGGCGTGACAAGTTCTCCACCAAACCGGCAGACGCCAAGGTGAGCGGAGCCGGGCCGGGGCCGGGTCATGGGCATGGGCCGGGCAGCGCTGGGGCAGCCGCCCTTCCCACGGTCACACCGACCGTCTCCGCAGTACGGCAGGAAGAGCTACGTGGTCAAAGGCATGGCCTTCTCCCCGGACTCCACTAAACTGGCCATCGGGCAGACAGACAACGTTGTCTACGTGTACAGGATCGGCGAGGAGTGGTGAGTGTGCGGCGGGGTCCAGCATGCTCCATTCCGCCCTGCCGTGAGCTGCTTTAGCCCGATCCTCGTCCTGGCACGCACTGCAGTGCCCATCACCTGACCCGCAGAGAGCCACACAGGTGTCCGTGGGGAGCAGCAGGTGAAGTTTCCTCGGCAGGGCCCTTATGGAGCCCGGGCTGTGCATGCAGCTAGCTGGAGCCTGTGTTGCCATCATGTGTCACAGCTGTGGAGTGATGGCACACACCTGCCCCACTGCAGCCTCATTTGCTGGCAGGAGTTGTGCTAACGGCACTCAGAAAGGCAGTTCACCAGGATTTTGGAAGCTCAGAAGCTGGGGGTCTTTTTGGTTTTTTGCCTAAAGTTGTGATAGACTAGCAGCACGCAAAACTTCAATGGACTGTGTTTGGCAATATCAAACCAGACTGCGTATAAACAGTAGGGTGATCAGAATGTGTAGGGTCGCTGATAGTAATTTTTGTTTATATTTTTCTACAGGGGTGACAAGAAGGTGATATGCAACAAGTTCATCCAAATGGTGAGACCCAGACTTCTGTTTGACTCCATTTTCTCTGGCATATGTAGGAAAAGACAATGAGAGGTCTCTCTGCTCATATTCATAGGTGGACTTGGCCAAACTGTACCTGACCTTTAAAGATCCTAAGAGAATCTAAATTCTGAGGCACGTATTGCTCATCAAGCTTCAGAAGTGTCCTAAGGCCTGGGTACAACAGAGTAAATTGTTGAACGATCAATGCAATCAGTTACAGAACTTTGGGGACTACTTTAGGCATCAGTGGACAGACTGTTTTAAGGGAGTGAAATGGAAAAATACGAGACACTCAGAGCCCAACTATTTTTCACAAGTTTGCAACTCTAAAGTTGAAGATGCCTTATTAAACAAAATGCAAAGTGTGCAGAATTCAAACCGTGCAATTTTCACATGCTCAATTGCCTCAGGTTTGTGATTTCCATCAGGTTTGCTCCTTGGCACTTTTGTGTTCTGCTGCTGCTCTGGCTCTGCCTGCCTGTGTCAGAGAGTAGTCTGCCCAGTAGGTGTTTGCCAAGGCTTGCCCTGAGATCTGTCTGGCAAAGGCAAAGGTGTTATGAATTCCTTGCGCAGAAAGCCATCAGAGTGAGAAAATACAGTGCACTGACTACTTCTACCTTCAGAGGCAAAAGTCCAGCAGCTGCCCCAGGCTTTCCAGGCAAGTGCCATCATCCCATATTCTCTGTGTCACCAAGAAAGTTCCCTGCAGGGTAGGAGGAATCATCCTTCATGTCCAAATCCCCAGAAGACATAGACAGAGCTGCTTCTGATGGAGTTGCTGGAGTCTGTGTGCCAGGCTTTCTCAAGCTGTCTCTCAGGTGAAGGGTAGCCTCAGCCTCTGGGTTGAAAGCTTACATCTCAGAGTTGGGTCATGGCCTACCACTGTGGCTGCTCTGGCTGCTCCAGGGAGCCCAGGAAATTCTGTGTCTCTGGCGACAGGAAAGCTGCTGGTCAACATCTGTTTCTCTTGTAGTTGAGCTGCTGCACTGAGTGGTCATGAGAATAGAGTGTCATGAGGAAAAGAGAGCAACAGGGGCTTGGAGTCCATTTGCCCCTTTCCTTAACAGGTGGCTATCCCAGGTGTGGTCACCTTTAGCCTCCCTGGAGAGCTCTTTCCTTGTGTACTGCTTGCTGTCTGTCCCACCAGCTGCCAGCCCGGTGGGGGACTGCTTGCCTCTCACAAGCTCAGATGCTGTGCATGGCACATGTACATCATTTTGTATTTTTAATGTAGAAATTCAGTAACTTTTTTCTCTCATTCTCTCATTTCCCCATGCCTTTTCTACCATTTGTAGCACATTAAATCCTTTCCTTTTTTTTCTGATGCTGTATGTCTGGGGGTTTTATCACTGTACCTGGCTTTCTCCTGTAACTAAATATTGTTATTTACAAATTTTTGAAATGTTCAGTCAATTTGAGAGATCATTTATTGAGCCCTTTCCCTCTTCTGCCACTGGGCCCTCTTACACACACAGTGATCCCAGTGTGTGATCAGACTGGCAAGGCAAGCCTCCTGCTGAGGGCTGGCAGGGCAAACAATGAGCACATCACCACTGTGTGAGGCTTGTTAGCAAGCTTTTCTTGTGCTAGAGTGGGAAACGAGTCTGACAGATAATGAGGGAAACACAAATTCCTGGGAAACACAAATTCCTGGGAAACAGGGGTAATGAAAATGGGACTTGGTCATTGGTTGGACATTTAAATTATGAACACTTTGGTTACCTGGAGACATTTTGTTGTCTGATTGTGGCTGTGTTTGCTGATATGAATGATCAGAGCAGGGATGGAAGATGAAATCAATAAATGAGGGCGTATATGTATCTTAAGCAGTCCCAGATGCTTAAAATGGGACAGAGAGCCAGTGAGGCTGATGCCGGTGGCACAGTGCCAAACACCAGCCTCCTTACTGACTAGAGTTCTGCAGGGTCGATGTGAAGGGCTTTCGTAAACTGTCTTAGCCCTCTCTTACAGTTGGGTTTCGCGGTCAGCTTTATTCATTCTGACTCCACCTCAGATTTTGAGAATACCTTTGGTTTGGATTTAATGAGCCTGTTTCTATCTGACCTACTTGGTAGCATCTAATAATTATCTTACTCATCAATGAAAAAATAAACGCTATTTCTTATTCATCAAATAAAGATCCAACGGACAAGTATTCTCGTAGCTATTACAGAAGTTGTCACAGTGAAATTATTTTAATATTTTATACTTGTTGCAAAAAAGCTTTTAAAACAGCCATGATTTTATACATTCACCAACAGCATGTGGCAAGCCAAGCACCTGCTCAGTAAGTAATACTCTCAAAAGAGCTCCAAACTGAACACATCTGTATAACTTCGTTGCCCTCCCGTAGTCCTCCCGAGCGCATTTACTTTGCCCCAGGTCACTATTACCTAGTTTAAGCTTCAGCATGAAGTAAGATTTGTCCAGTATCTTCAGTTACTGTAAGGCCTGTCCAAATGCCTCATCTCTCCTGCCTGAATAGTGTCTGTTCATGAGCTATTTTAGGTGGCAATGGGGCAGGAAGCTGAGTGGGGTGGAGCTCTTACCTCTCTTTTTACCTCCTCCTTTGCAGAGTGCTGTGACCTGCTTATTGTGGCCAGCAGAGAATGTCATTGTCTTTGGTCTTGCTGAAGGAAAGGTAGAGAAACTTGTTGTTTGGGTGACTTTCTTTCCCTTGCTGGGTCTGCCAGTGGCTGGGCTGAGAGGTGAGAGTCATCACTGGATGCCACAGTAATAGCAACAGAGGGACTACAACCATGGACTTGAATTTTCTGGTTCCCAGTTAGTACCTGGAGATTCTACTGGATCTTTTGGATCTTTCTCCAGACTTTTCTAGAAATGTGGAAATGTGACTCCAGCTTTTCCACTTCTATAACATACTGGAAGGCAATGAGCTTCCTGTGATTTCTTTCCCTGGTAGTGAACTTGGAAACCTCTGGGAATGTTACTTACTCTGGGGGAGATCCACATTCTACAGACAAAAGCAATACTGATCATTCTCTCTTTCTCAGGTTCGTTTAGCAAATACAAAGAACAACAAGTCTTCCACCATTTATGGGACAGATTCCTACGTGGTCTCACTAACTTCCAAGTGAGTATGGCATTGCTTTGGCCTGCCCTGCTTTGGCTCATTCTCACACCTGCTGCTGGCTTGGCATAACAGGGGCCTGTGTGGGAGGTTGCTTGTGTCCTTTTGCTGTCACTTACTTGTCAAGATAATAACATACTGTGCTCTCCAGAAGGAATTCCTTCCTAAAATCTGGTACCCGGCTGTGCCACATGGGCAGTCTGGTTTTTCAGTCATAGTTGAGGATGAAAGTCTCCATAAGCTTACTTATATACATTGATGTATTTGAATCTGAGACTTGATAAGGATTACATTTGTCAGCTTCATCTAAGTAATAACTAACATTAATCATGTTTAAGGGCTAAAAAAAGTAAGAACATTCTGCCAGATAAAACCTTTGACAAGGCTGTAATTAGGAAAATAACCATAAAGTGTAATTTAAAATTATTATCATTAATAAGATTTCAACTACTTTAGTATTCTTTTCCTAAAAATGGAGATGTGTCATGGTCCTAGGAGTGGAATTTTCTCTAACTGCTGTCATTCTGGTGGCAGATACATGATTGCTGGATTGCTACAGTGTCCACAGAATTTGTATTTTGTTCTTGAATCTTCTAATCTTCATTAAAAAGTATTTCTCTGGATATGTGATTTTCGGCTTGTTTCTTTTTCTTTGCTCTCCTCTCCCTGCTTGTGTCCAGAAGACAAGACAAGACATCAATGCTATAAAAAATGGACTTAGGCCTGGAGCTTTTGCCCAGGTGTTTTTTGCCTACATTGTGTTTCTTTTAGGGATTCCCAGTATCATAATATCCAGGCTCACTTCTGGAACAATTCCAGTGCAAGAGCTGTATGCTGCACATTGCTGTAAGCACTTGTGAGCAGAGTAATTATTCCACTGAAGGTCACTTAGCTTCTGGGTTTTAGTAATACAGAAAGTTGTTTATTGTGATTTTACATGATGAAGATACTTAACTGGTCACTTTCCTTTTCACTCTGGGTTCTTTTGTCTGCTTTCTTTTTACAGACACTGACACAGGTGCTCGATAGTTTTCTTGTCTTTGGGGAAGGTTCCTTTGATGAGGAACATCAACCATGACCCTGGGAATGGCTGCTCTGGGCAGGGATATGAGTATAAAGGCGCAAGTCTTACTGTAACATTGCATCATCCTGTCTTTTTCTGCAGTGTGTCGGGGAGGGGAATCCTGTCTGGCCATGCAGATGGAACCATAGTGCGCTTCTTCTTTGATGATGAGGGTTCAGGTGAATCACAGGTATCAAAGATTATTCTTCAGTGAGCAAAATTCCTATTTGCACAGCCTGCTTCCCAGCTCCAGAGCTCTGAAAAGGGATCAGGCTGTGGAGGGAGTGGAAGTCTGGAGAGGAGCTGCAGGCTGTGCTTGCTAGCAAAGGTTTGGGAAGCATCAGTGGAGGCAGAACAGTGACTGGATGCTTTGGAATACACTGAGGGTGGTGGTAAGGGGGGAATTCATGTTTTTGTGTATGAGGCATAAGGCTGTTCAGGTGTCTGGAAAGATCTGATGTTCAAGTGTCCAGGAGAATGATGCTCGAAGAGATAGGGTTCCATGGAGTGGCTACTGTTGTCTCCACACTAAGCAGTGTGTAGTTACCACAGTTAATGTTGAATCCCAGACTCACGTTTTGTCCTTGGACACCCAGCATTTCTCCTGAGCCTCCTGCTCCTCTGCCAGGAATCTCTCTGTGCTTCAGGCTGTGGTGAAGGGGATGCTGTTCTCAGATCTTTCGTCTCCAGCTGAAGCAGTTTGAGCATGGCTGCTCTCTGCCATGATGTCATGAAGGTCTATTTATACTGTGCTGCGTTGGGAGTTCAGTCTCAGTCTAGTTAATGATATCAGTCTTCTTACTGGCATTAGAATTCTTCTCACACAGTTAAATGAATGTGATAGTTGATTGATCTCTCAGTTCTGGTCTCTGTCTTCCTACAGACTAGGCAGGCAGACAAAGCTGCCCCCATGAACTGGACTTTACAGAAGGTCCCATACCGGTCCCACTGGGATAGCTGAGCACAGAGGCCAGCTAGGAGTTGGGGCCATTCACATGTTCAGGGTGTTCTTGTCTGTCATAGGGTAAGTTGGCAGTGCATCCCTGTCCTCCTTATGCCCTCGCCTGGGCTTCCAACAGCATTGTGGCTGCAGGCTGTGACAAGAAGATTGTTGCTTATGGGAAGGAAGGCAACGTGATTCAAACCTTTGACTACAGCCGGGACTCGTCAGAGAAGGAATTCACCACAGCAGCCACCAGTCCCAGTGGCCAGTCCATTGTTATTGGCAGCTATGACAGGTGCCATGTGCCTGATAGAGAATTCTTCTCTTTATAGTCCTTCCTTTGTCAGCCATACACAGTTTTTAATGTCTCTCTTATCTCCTCTCTCTCTCTCGGATAGGTTACGGGTTCTGAACTGGAGCCCACGCCGCAGTGCCTGGGAGGAAGGCAAGCCCAAAGAAATAGCTCACCTATACACCATCACAGCTTTGGCGTGGAAGAGGGATGGCTCACGGATCTGTGCGGTTTGTACCATCAGTCAGGAGGCCTGAGCCCTCAAGTCGCCCACCAAGGGAATGTTTGTGCTTGGGAACAAAGTGGTATGCTCAAGGGAGGGCTTTGAACATGGTCATACTGATGTGGTGACATCGTCACCCAGGGGTGCAGTGCAGGTGCTGAGGCCAAGACCTTATGCTAGGGAACTGCTGCAGTTGGGTGTGCAAGTGTGAAGCTTCAAAACCTTGTGGCTGTTGGTGTGGTGGGCTCACTGGTTGCAGCAGCCCTTTTCTCAGATGCATGATGAGGTCAGCACAGCTTCTCCAGAGCAGTCTGAGGAGCATTCTTTCCTCTGGGCAGCCATGAGAAACAGTATACAATCTGACCTACTAATTACACTCTGTGTTTCTGTGCTGTGTTTTCAGTTCAGCGTTCTCTTTCTTCTACTTTTAGCCATCAAGCCTTAATCTACCTTTCTCTGAAGTCAGATAATTTGTTGAATCTCCTTAAATTGATCTTTTTTGCCTCTTTTCTGTCTTAAGTCGACTAACTCAGAACACTTAAATTATTTATGAAAGATGTTATTTATGACTTTTCTTTAATAGTTTTTTTATATTTTTGTGTTAAACAATCAAGAATCGTTGAAATATTTTCAGACCAAGAATTACTGAACATGTGAACAAATATTTTCAGAGAAGGGGTAGGGGCTAAGGGATAGGAGATCAGTGGAAAGAATGGGGATGTTATAAAGGAAGAAATAAATGTTAAAGGATTCTTCTGGAAGGGAGGAGAGACTAGGAGGCTGGGAGAGGGAGAAGTGGGAAACAGAGAAGAATAATGGGAAAGATGAGGATAAAGGTGTTTTTTAACCCCACCTCCTCCTGTCCCAGATTCATGCCAGCATCTGGTAATCTTTGTTTTTCTGAGAATGGCTCAATCTTTCTGTTGTCTAAGGAAAGTCAAAATAGGGCTGGTCCTCTTGCATATGGGTGCTTGAACCTTGTTTTCCAGAACAGCTGGGACCGGTGTGTTTGTGTCTGACCTCTGATCCTCTTCATGTAAGCAGGGTCTGGAATATCTGTCTTTAACAGAGTTCACTGACCGCATGATGTGTTTTTCTCCCCAGGGTACGCTGTGTGGAGGAGTTGAACAGTTTGACTGTTGCCTTCGCAGAACCATTTACAAAAATAAATTTGAAATGACATATGTGGGACCAAGCCAGGTAAGAGAATATCTGATGAGGTATGAAATTTCTGATGAAAATGGGATGTTTGCCAGAACTAGACATGTTTGGAGTTCTGCACCTATGGTTTGTTCATACAACTTGTTGAGAAAGGCAAAGGGGATATTCCAGGGACAGGGCTAAGGTTGGGTGGGAATTGGCTAGGATAAAAGACCATGGAGTTAATTTCCTACCTTGTGAATTTCTGTGAGGTACCTCCATGTCAAGTGCAGACTTCTAAAGTGATTTAATTTCAGCCAAATTTACCTTGTTCAGAATGTGGCAGTAAGGGTGAGCTTGCAGCCTGGGCACCCCTTTGCAGTCAGGGGAGAAAGTACAGGACTCTTCAAAGGGGGCTTATCCTTGGGGGCCTGAGTGGGTCTCCAATTAGGCTAGTAACTTGTAAATGGCAAAAATAAGAATCCTGCATGTCTACAACAGCTGTCATCCTATGCAAAAGGAATGGTAAGGTTTTTTAAAAAAGCAGAGGGAAATTATGTGAGGGGATATCTAAATATCCTAGTATCATCTGTTGCCTAATCTTCCATGGGGCAAGAAGTCTGTGCTGTTCCTCTGTGCATGGCCTCATACTGCTTTTTCTCGCTTTCTCTAGGTCATTGTGAAGAACCTCTCAATAGGAACTCGAGTTGTGTTGAAATCCCAGTATGGTTATGAGATTGATGAGGTGAAGATCTTAGGGAAGGACAGGTACCTGGTGGCCCATACCTCAGACACGTTACTGTTGGGTGACGTCAGCTCCAACAAGCTCAGTGAGGTACTGGAAAATCGGTGGCATTTCTGGAGTGTCAAATGCTTAACTTCATAACTCAGAGGATATGATTTCTGCATGGGAACAATCCCTCTATTTTCAAAGAATCATAGAATAATTCAGGTTGGAAGGGGCTTTGGGAGGTCTCATATCAAACTTAGTGCCCAAAGGAAGGTCAATATTAAATTCAGATGCTGTTGCTCAGGTCCCATGATTTCTTTAGTCCAGTGTTCCAGTGTACTCATGGAGGAAAGCCTTTTTCCTAAGTCTTCTTGTTATTTGGACTATTTTTTTACTATTTATTTTTTTGACTGTTTTATGACTATTTTTCATACTTTCACTCTGCATCTGCCAAAAAAAGCCTGGCATCACTGTATTAGAGGTTTCCTAAGCCTTCCCTTCTCCAGGCTGAAGAAGCCAAATTCCTTCAGCCTCTCTTCACAGTGTAAGTGCTTCACTCCCAACCATCTTGATGGCAGTGTGCTGAACTTGCTCCAGTTTATCAGTCTTTCTTGTACTTGGGGGCCCAAATCTGGATGTTTTACATATATACAGTCCAGATGTGAATGTACAAATCTTACTGTGTTTAAAAGAAACAAAATAAAAAATTGTCAGAAAACAATTCATGATTGCATCCCACAGCCTATGCTAGTACCATTTCTGGTACCAGACAATTCACACAAAATTGTCCATCCCCTGAGCCTCACAGTGCACTGAGTGCTGAGCCCATGTGCTGAGCCTGGAGAATGTGGGCAGTAGGCTAATATCTAATAAAAGCATTAAATAGGCTTCAAGGACATATTTGCTTTGTTCACAGAGTTGTCACATACCTCTGATTAGACTGATGGTGAGCTAATCAATGTCCCTTGGAGCAGGAGCTCTGACTGGAGATTTGCTCTGGAGAATGCTGATACTTGGTAATATAACTGAGAATTTGGCCAGGGTGAAGCTCCCAGGTTTCTCTACATCTTACTGCACAGAGTTTTTCTTTCAATTGCACAGCTATAATCCTCAGAAGGAACAAGGCTGTGAGATGTCCATTTGCTCTCTTGCTGTCTCACTGGAGTTCCTTTGAAGCAGTTAAGTTGGAGTTCGTACTCCGTGAGGGAAGAGGACTGCTGTAGCCTTGGCTTTCAGTTTTCTGCTTCTCTGGCCACTTGTCTGTTGTTACCGCAGTAGCTATTGTATTATCCAGTGCTCTACTCAAATTTCCAATCAGTTGTTCCCCCAGTGGCACTATGCTGATCAGCCATTGCTAGAATGACCCTAAAAAAAAAGGGTTTCAGCTACATGTGGTGAGGAGATTCTGCTCCCACCAGTGGTAGCAGTGATTCTGTGGCTATGATTTACAGAGGCAAAGGAGATGTTTGGGTGCTTTTGTGCGGAAGGTGGAGAAGGGCCTGTGAAGGATAGGATAGAGGGAGTACCTTGGTCACATAAAGGCCACTTGTTCAGAAGGCAGTAATATATTATACAAAGAGAGCTGGAGTCTGAAGCTGAGTCTAAAGAACGGAGAGGAACATGTGGAATTTACAAGCTGGAAATGATTGAAAAACAGTGTTGGCAGCTAAAGTGATGGAATTCAATCCATTGTGCAGTGTAAGTCATGCTGTCTGTTGTGGGAGCTGAAAGCTGGACAGAGGACCCCATCATCTGCAGACTGGTCCTGGTGGAGCTATCAGCCTGTCAGTCTCACCCCGTGCCATTGCTTTGCAGGTGGCCTGGCAAGGATCTGGGGGGAATGAGAAGTTCTTCTTCGACAATGAGAACGTAAGTAGGATGGGACAGAATGCTCCCCATGAATGGTGTGTAAAGCTGTGTGTGCACCAGCAAGAATAGTGTCACCTGCATTTCTGGAAAACCCTGTTTCTCAGCAGTTTCCTGGATTTAGCCTCTTCATGCAGATCCCAGTCTGCTTCTTCCCTGTACTTGCCTTTTCCACATGCCAGGTACAGAACAAACTCAGTGTGTGGACTGACAAGTTATATAAGTCATAACCCTGAAGGAGAGAGAAGCAATAAAAGAACAATGGCCAGGGAAGGTGTTAGAGATACAGAATACAGCTGTCATGGGGAGAGCTTGACTCCTGCAGGACTGATAGGCCCACAATTAAAATCCCCAGCCTTGAGGAAAAGCTATCAGTCACAACAAGAAGACAAGAACAGCTCCTTAGTCATCCCAGAGTATTTAAATTTAGATTTGTGTGCAGCAGAGTTCTTTCCTGTACCCCTCACTGATAGGTGTGAGTGTTTCTGTCGCTTTACTCTAAAAGTGTATTCCCCTCTCACCATCAGGTCTGCATGATTTTTAATGCCGGAGAGCTGACACTAGTGGAATATGGAAGCAATGATGTTCTGGGGTCTGTCCGCACAGAGTTTGTGAGCCCTCATCTGGTCAGGTAATGGTTACATCTGCCTGTGTAACCAGCACAGACATTTAGTAAAGTGAGCTCAGATATATAACTCTGGAAGTGTCCCACACTGTAGAACGCAGCCCCCAGACACCCCCTTTTCACAGTGACCAGTGAGTGATGGGTTTAGTTGCCAGGTTACTGGCTGTCAAGTTTTAGAAGCACAAGAACCTCTTTTCCTCTGATCTTGGTGCAGCCTGCCATGGCTGTTGCTGAAGAGGGACCTCCTGTACATGTTCTCAGGCAACTCTGCATCCAGCTGGTCCTGGTACAGCATCATTAGGGACTCACTTGCCAGTAGGACCTCCTCTGTCCCTCTGAAATTCTATACCCTGTGTTCTGATTCAGGAGAAGGGAGGATCATGGGCTGCTCAGAGCAATGTAACTAATGTGCTATTGGGGACACCTGCTCCAGAGGGGTAGCTTCTGGGGGGAAGCCATGGATCAGAAAGGTTTGCTCTCACTTGAGGCAGCTATAGCTACTGGCAAATGTCACAGGTCAGAGAACTGCCAGAGGCTCCATGTGCTCAGGGAAACTGCAGGGAAGTCAGGGAGAGACTATGTGATTGAAATGTGAATTTTGAGAGTAGTGAAGGTAATAGTCATTCCCTTCAAATCACAGTGTCCGTATCAATGAGAGGCAGCAGCGAGGTGTGGATGAGAACAAGAGACTGGCTTACCTGATAGACATCAAGACTATAGCAACAGGTGACTGTAACTCTCCTTCCCCTTCCCTGTATTTTGCCAGCCTTCCTTATTCCTTTTCATTTTTTGTGCCAGGCAGCACATCCCTGAAACTTCTCTGTGCATTCCCTCTACCAAGCAGCAGGTTTTTGAAGTTCCCCTTTGCATTCCCTCTGCCTAGCAGCAGTCCACTGGACACCAGGCTGTCCTACTTTTGACAGGATGCTACCTGTCATGGACACAGCCATGGGTGTCTGTGACTGTGTCCTGGACCCAGACTCTGTGTTGCCTGCACTGCCCATGAGCTGTGTGTGCTCACAGACAGTGGGAGAGAGTTGCTGCTGCTGAGAAGGCATCAAAATAAAATGTCACTGCTGTTTGGTGTTCATGGCACAGTGTCTTTGCTGAGGGTCTTGCCCTAAATAGGTCACAAGCATCTGATTCCCCTGGCACAGCTTTGAATGCTGAGCACTTTGAGGTACATCAGGTACTTATACTGTTTCCTTTCTTTCCTTCCCAAGTTGACCTTGTTGGTGGCTACAACGCTGGCACAATCAGTCATGACAGCAAGATCGATTGGCTGGAGCTGAATGAAACAGGCCACAAACTGCTCTTCAGGGACAAGAAGATGAGGGTGAGGCGGGCACCTCAGGCTATGTGGCAGGATGGCGTGTGTGGGGAGAGGTAGAGACAGACATGCCTGAATGGAGGGAGGGAGGTGAGAAACACATCTGAAATACTCCTGATTTTTTGCTTACTGCTCCTTTGGGGAAGACTGACCATGTCCAGATTGCATGAGGTGGCAGTGTTGCATTCTTGAGTCACAGCTAATGCTGAACTTAAGTTACTAGACATCTTGCTTCATCTGATCACACCTGAAAATGAAAATCATAGGTTCTTCTGCGGTACATATGTCTATGGTATTCAAAAGTCATGTCAGTCAGGTGAAGCCTCAGCGACTGGGAAAAGGAAAACATTGTACCTGTCTTCTGTAGGAAGGAGGACCCTGGGAACTACTGACCTGGTAGCCTCACCTCTGGGGTTTGGAAGATCATGGAACAGATCCCCCTAGAAGCAGTGCTAAGGCAGATGGGGAACATGAAGGTGATTCAGGACAACCAGGGGAGTTAATTCAGGACAGCCAGCATGGCTTCACCAACAGCGAGTCCTGCCTGACCAACCCAATGGCCTTCTCTGATGGAGAGACTCCATCAGTGAACAAGGGAAGGGCTATGGATGTCATTTATCTAGATGTCTGTAAAGCCTTTCACACAGTCCCCCACAACATCCTTCTCTCTAAACCAGAGAGAGATGGATTTGATGGTGGAATGTTTGCTGGATAAGGAATTGGGTGGACGTTCGCATCCAGAGGGAAGTGGTCAACGGCTCAGAGTCCCGGTGGACATCAGTGACAAGTAGTGTCCCTCAGGGGTCTGTATTTGGACTGTGTTATTTTATATCTTCATTAATGATACAGATGAAGGGATTGAGTACACCCTCAGCAAGCTTGCAGATGACACCAGGCTGAAGGTGGAATTACACACCTGAAGGACAGGGCCATCCAGAGGAACCTGGACAAGCTCCTGAGCTGTGCCCGTGGGAATCTCATGAGATGTAACAAGGCCGGGCATAAGTTATGTGTTGAACCAGTCCCACAGTGAGGGCAGCAGGGGAGGGTGGGTTCTGTTCCTCTGCCCTGTTTAGGTGAGACCCCATCTGCTGTGCTGCTTCCAGCTGTAGGGTGCCAGCACAGGATGGACATGGAGCTGCTGGAGCAAGTCCAGAGGAGGCCACAGAGATGGTCAGAGGCCTGGAACACCTCTTCTATGAGGAAAGGGTGAAAGAATTGGGATTGTTCATCCTGGAGAAGAGAAGACTCCAGGGAGACCTTAGAGCCCCTTCCAGTGCCTAAAGGGCCTCCAAAAGAGCTGGAGAGGGGCTTTGGACAAGAGCCTGGAGTGAGAGGATAAGGGGAATGGCTTCCCCCTGCCAGAGGGCAGGGTTAGGTGGGATACTGGGGAGAAATTCTTCCCTGTGAGAGTGCTGAGGCCCTGGCACAGGTTGCCCAGAGAAGCTGTTGCCCTGGAAGTGTTCAAGGCCAGGTTGGACAGGACTTGGAGCAATCTGGTCTAGTGGAAGGTGTCCCTGCCTATGGCAGGGGGTTGGAACAAAATGATTTTCAAGGTTCCTTCCAACCCAAACCATTCTGGAATTCTATGATTTCTCCAGCCATTTTGGTACAGACTGAAACAGGGACTTTCTTGTTCTCTTTTTGATAGGTGTGTCATGAGACTAGCACAGTTCTCTCTTCTTTTTCCCATCTTTTCTAGGTGAGGACAAGGAACAGAGAGAGTCTGGGACTTTCAGTCACAAGACATTATACACATAGCAAAGTTATGCCATGTGTCAGGTTACACCTTCCAAACTGTTACGTTTGGTTTTGGGCAGTGTATTCTACAAACGACTGACCTCTCACCTTATTTGTAGTAGTCATTGCAATAGGACTGTGCTTGGGACGGAGATTTCAGCCCAAAGGGCAGAGGAAGGCCCTTCTTGGTCCCTTAGTTTGTTTCCATGAAGGATTTAGAGCCCATTTTCCTGTACGAGCTCTGCAGCTGAGAGGGAACTGAAATAGCACAAGGCATATTCTGGTTTATATATGTCTGTGCTAAGCCGTAAGGGAGGCAAGAGCGTGTGCCTTAAAATGCTGCAAGGGTTTAAAAAGGTCATATAGCAATGTGTAAATAAGTATGAGATTTTAGGATGTGTGTCTTGGAAAAAGTCTGTTTCCTGATGGGTAATGTCTGTTTACAAGATGCTTGCTCAGATGTTCCTGTGATGTTTGTGTGAACTAGCAGCCCAGCCACAACTCCAGCTGAGTCTGTTCTCCTCTCCCACCTCCAGCTGCAACTGTATGACATTGAAAGCAGCACCAAGACAACCATTCTGAACTATTGCTCCTACGTGCAGTGGGTCCCGGGCAGTGATGTGGTGGTTGCTCAGAACAGAAACAGTCTCTGCATTTGGTACAACATTGATGCTCCAGAGCGAGTCACCATGTTTCCTCTGAAGGTAAAACTCTGGAGACTTTGACTGCCTCCTGCAGTTTCTTTTTCTTCTTCCTTATGTGTGTGGGAGTAGCAAGGGTGGTATGGCAGAAGGGAGACAGAAGGGAACTGTTAGTTTCTTATGGACAAGATATGAGCTCATTTGTCAACTTTGTGGCAGACATTTCTGGCAGAAGATGGAGCAAGGAGCTGCTTCATGGCTCAGTCTGCTCAGTGTGAGCTCATTCAGAAGAACCATGACTGTCAGAGCTGTTGCAGTGCTGCCCTCACATCCCTGAAACCCCACATACTTCAGATGAACAGGGGAGTATTGACAACTGGTACTCTTTTTAGGGGGATATCATAGGCTTGGAAAGGAATGATGGAAAGACTGAAGTGATAGTATCTGAAGGGGTGAACACTGTGCCCTACACCCTGGATGAAGGCCTCATAGAGTTTGGAACTGCCGTTGATGATGGGGATTATCACAGGTAAGTGCTGGATATGCCAGTGGGGACGGCAGGTAGCTCATATCCCATGCCAGATACGTGGGAATCAATGATCCATGAATGGCAGCAGCACAACTTTCCAGAGTTGAACTTCAGACTCTCAGCATGGTGTTGGTGCCAGGTCTGGTTATAATGAACATCAGAGTCCTTCAGGGGAGATTTTTCAGCTTTGCCTCCTTGCAACTTTGTGGTTTCAAACTCAGGGAGAGACTGGCCGGTCTGGTCCCACAGACACCAACAGGGCTTTGCTGTAGGTAGTTGTCAATTAATTGCAGTGAATAAGAGTGTCTCCAGAGCAGCCAGATGTGAAGTGGTGCTTGGGTGTTTTTACTGCTACCCTTCCATGGATGGTATCAGTATTACGGAAACATCAAGGAGCTGTGCAGAGTGAAAATTGACTGCCTGAAGTGGTCATGGCAGCCACCTGGATACTGCTGACACTCTTAAAGGGCTTTTAAAAGTGACCAGGGGAGAAAACTTCACGTGTTCATAGCACTGTTGTGTCTTCAGAGACTTTCTCAGCAGGGACTTGTATCAGACAGAGCACTTTAGATTTGTCCCACACTGCCACAGCCTTCCGCTAATCATCTGCCTCTAAGTACCTTAGTCCAGGTAGGAATAACCTAGATCTCTGAATTTTCCCCTGCTCTGTCAGACTCTGTGTTACGCTGTCCTCTTCAGAGCTGGGCACACCCATCTGTCTTTGTTTCAGAGCTTTTCTGGTTAGGAAGCTCCTGTCTCACAGTCTGGGATTTTCCTCAGAGAGCTCTTCTGTCACTGAAGGTCTGCAAATCTCTCTGTCTCAAGGGCTACTGCATTTCTGGAGACACTGGAAATGTCCACAGAGACTGAAGCCATGTGGAAGACCCTCAGCAGACTGGCTTTGGAAGCGAGACAGCTGCACATTGCAGAGAGGTACATCACATCTTCATGCTCTTTGCTGAATCCCAGAAACCGGGGTCCAGCAAAAGATGTGGCTCTGCATATGGTCTGGAATATTCACTGCATTGGAGACTTACGTGTTCTCTATGCCAGGCCATGACTTTGCCTTTTCATCCCAGCCGGTAATGCCAGAACCAGGGGTGGGAAGACCTCTCTCTGTAGCATAAATTTCTGTTGATGGTAGCCCAAAGCTGTGTATAGCAAGGACTCAGAGAGCTGACAGACATCAACCAGCGTGAAGCATTGCTGAAGCCTGGGGAGGTGAAACACGAGCCTTAGTCATGCTCCTGGATTCTCCCATGGAGCAGGCCTACAGGGCACATCTGAACATAGGTCTTGGAAAAATCCTCTCTTGAAGTAGGGCTGCCTCACCTCTCCCATTGCTGAGCTGAGTCTGCTGCCCAGTTTCTGATTTTCTTACTTTGGACCAAAAGTGGGCAACAAAACCTGGTTATTGACTAACTGCTTTGCATTTTCCAGGTGCTTTGCAGCTCTGGGAAACATGGCAAAGGCACGATTTCTGCATGAAACCAATGTCATTGCTGACCAAGCAGCTCAGGAGCACGTAAGTCAAACTTTTCCTACTCTGCAGGGCAGCAGTTTACCTGTAAACACTCGCATGCACATTATCTTCTGTGTCCTTGCTCACCAGTGTCATGCTACAGACCAGTACCTCTTCATGTAGAAACTGCTGACATTGTCTTCCGTCTACAGCTGCCAGGTCCCTCTCAAGGCTGGCCATTTTACACTGTCCTGGCTTGTCACTGCTATGATTCTCAACTGTCTTCCATTTCTGAAATGACCCAGCCTCCACCTGCAGTCCCCTCCATGTTCCATTCTAGAGCCTGCTCTTTCCCTCAGCAAACTGAGCTTGCTGCTGTTGTCTGCAGGGTGGGGATGGCACAGACCATTACCTGGTGCGGGCCCGCTTGGCCATGCTAGACAAGAACTACAAGCTGGCAGAGATGATCTTCCTGGAACAAGTGAGTAAAGGAACAAGGAGTGGAAAAAGTACTGCTTATTTCTGGGCGGGGAGGTGTGTGCCCTGTGCTGTAAGAAGAAAGGAGGATGTTGCTTGTTCCTACGAGAAGAGTTTTCTCCATGAGGTAGAAAAGGTATTCCCTGTTCTGAGGTGTAGGATTACCCTGAGATGCATGAAGAGTGTGAGGGAGGATATATTTCCAAGTAATGGAGATGGTACACTTTTTCAAGTGTTTTCTGCACATCTAACCCTGCCCACTGTGAGAGCTCCATGGCAATGTGTCTTGTCCTAACCTGGAGCCTTCGGGTTAATGCTTTGCTTTCCGACACAGAACGCCACAGAGGAGGCAATGGACATGTACCAGGAGCTGCACATGTGGGATGAATGCATTGTGGTGGCCAAGGCCAAGGTACAGAATATTGCTGTGCTGGGCTATAGGCTGGTCTTGCTTGGTAAATCTTCTGGTTGGGAGTCCATTCAGGGTCTGTGTTCTTTTCACCTGCCCTACCTTGCTTGTGCTTAGAAGGGCTCCAGGTAGAAGGGAAGGGTGCACTGGTATAAGTACAGACCTGGATGAATAGGGAGAAAAGCTATTGAAATTGGTTTAGGAGTATCTGTGGCTTCAAAAAAGAATGGGTGGTGCCATGGTACACAGGGCTGGCGTTGTAGTTTCTGATAACTGGACAACAAGAGGCCTGGTGCTATGACCAGGTATTCAGAGCCTGTAGGATGAGCTGGACAATATCTCATCCTACCCAGGTCAGCCAGTTCTGTGTTTCTCCATAGGGACACCCAATGCTGGAGAAGTTGCGTCGGGGTTACTACCAGTGGCTGCTGGATACCCAGCAGGAAGAGAAGGCTGGGGAGGTCCAAGAGGGACAGGGCGACTACCTGGCAGCCATCAGCTTATATCTGCGGGCAGGGCTGCCAGCCAAAGCAGCACGGCTAGCCATGAACAGGGATGAGCTGCTCACCAATGCGGATGTCGTCGATAGGATCTCCATGGCACTGATCAGAGGGGAGCTGTATGAACAGGTGAATGGCCCTTCCCACTGGACTTTCAACTTAGGGGTGTCAGGGCCCTTACCCCATCCTCTGCACCTGTGAGACACAGGGAGACTGAGCTGGAAGGCAGCAGAGGTAATTCTGTGTTGATAAGGTTGCAGTTAACATTTATGAGGAAATCCTCACGGTATCCATTGTACATGGGTGAGGTCTAGAATTACTGTTATTAATCAGGAAAAAGATCACATCTGATTGGCAATATGTCTCTAGAATATAGAGTGTCAGTAATAGTTAAGGAGGCCCTTAGGAAGATGGGAATCAACAGGAACAGAATCGTGAATCAAACTGAAAAGTTGATATCATTGTGAAAATGTCAGTGCTTGCTCATATCAGAATAAAATACGGTGTGAGGATAGTCTAAATGGAAAAGTTAAGGAAGCAAAACAAAGGAGTTGAAGACTGTCTGTAGAGCCATGAATATCATAAAGAAGGGATGTGGTTATTCTCTGTGTCTAATAACACCAAAAATTGATAACTTATTGTTAGGTGACAGTTTTAAAACTAAAGGGTGTTTTTTCCACAGCACATCATGTTAATGTAAGAAAGCAGTGCTGATGTATCAGTATCCTGGCCAACAGTGGCCTCTGGCAGGTGCTTAAGTTTGTTCTCACAGGGTCCAGCAGTTTGCAGCCTATAACGTACCTGAACAGCTCTACTTCCGTGTTTAAGAGCTCTTGATAGATTTTACTTCCATGAGCTTGTCAAATTATTGCTTGAACCACACATAGATTTTAAGTTACAATTTTGGCTATGAGTTGCCCAGTTCAGTTACATGTTGTGTGAAAAAAACCCAATGCTTTTTGTTAGCTTGTTTTATGTCTCCTTTATAAATTACATTTCTCTAGTCTCAATTTATCTTCAACATTTACTGGCCATTTCATTCCGACACAAGAGAACTTTGTACTTTTTCAAACCAGTCATCTTTTCTTAAGTTTTCAGTTGAAAGAATAACTGGAGCTCCCAGCTACTGGATGTTGTTACCAAAAGTATAAATAGTCCAAAAATGATTAGACAAATCATGGAGGTAGAGTCTGTCAAAATCCATTAAATACGACGATGTGAGGGCATCACGACAAAGTCAGTCCGCTTCTACTGTGCAGGTTGTCAGAGATGGACAAATAGAGGAAGGGCTGGTGTATACTTGCTCTGTTATTACAGTTCTTCTCTAGACGTGTGGTCTTGCCACCATTGAAATACTGAAGGGAAAGAGCCTTTGGTCTTCCAGGATGGCTGTGCTGGGGTCAGTCAGCAGAGAGGACAATGGTCTTGGCACATGATGTCTTTCCTAGTAGTTTCCTAGTAGTGGTTAATTGGGAAGGCGGAACTGGTGCAGGAGTGTGCATGCAACTAGTAGGGTATGATGATGTGGGGGGATGGTGGCTCTGGAAACTGGCAGCTTGTATCTGTCATTAGGCTGGAGACCTGTTCGAGAAGGTTGGGAACCCACGAAAGGCTCTGGAGTGCTATGGCAAGGGCAGTGCCTTCCTGAAAGGTACTGTGCTCAATGTGTTCCTGCCCTTCATCTCCAGCAGGAGCCTGGGTACTCTGGCCTGGTGGCAACATGAAATACTGCCCTGGAGCCTGGAGATGCCTGGATGCTCTGCAGCTTCCACCTATCATGTCATTCCGAGTATTTTCACATAGTTGTACTTGCACATGCAGTGCCAGGAGAATGTCTTGTTCCCAAGCCCTTGACCATGCTGACTGCACCAGCATGGATTTGACCCAGCTCTTCACAGGGTCTAGGTTGCTGGGTAACCCATTGGAGCTGGAGTGGCTTAGACAGTCACCATTCCCCTCCCTCTGGGCCAGATCCAAGGCCCATGTTTGCCCCACAGTTCTGCTTCCCTGCTGGCCTCAGCATGACAGTTCTCGTGTCCCCTTACAGCTGTGGAGCTGGCTCGCCTGGCATTTCCTGCAGAAGTTGTAAAGCTGGAGGAGGCCTGGGGAGACTATCTGGTGCAGCAGAAACAGCTGGACGCTGCTATTAACCATTACATTGAAGCCAGGTGGGAGCAGGGGAAGGCTGTATAAGCAGCAGGGTACTGGCAGAGCATAAAGTTGATACTTTGCCCCTATCAGCAAGGGGTTTGCCTGAGTGAACCCCCACTACCCTGCTTAGCACTGCTCCACTTGCTTGTGTGCACCAGCCATTGATGCCTTCCCACATCTCTCCCAAGGTCTTACAGTGCTGTTTGCTCTTCCCTGCTATCCCAGTTCTTTCATCCCCTTTAGCACTGCCAGTTACTCAGCTGCTTTATGCTGCTCTAACTCGGGAAGCAGAATCAAGCTGCAGAGCGCTCTAGTCTCCATGGCATAGCATAGCTATGGGAGATGCCTGCTGCTTGGCTCTAAAGACTGATGGGTTTGGTACCAGGTGCTCAATTAAGGCCCTTGAGGCAGCTTTGGGAGCCCGGCAGTGGAAGAAGGCCATCTACATTTTGGACTTGCAGGACAAACAGACAGCAGCCAAATACTACCTCAAGATTGCCAAGCATTATGCAGCTTTACAGGAGTATCAGGTGAGGCCACAGACCAGTCACCACTGCTCTGTGTGTCCCTTGGATATATTGAGTGTGGTCTTTTCCTGGCAGGTTGCAGAGGAACTGTACATCAAAGGAGGCCAGACCAAGGATGCCATCGACATGTACACGCAGGCCGGGCTCTGGGAACAGGCTCACAAGGTAGAGTCAGAAGCCAACACTTCTGTGAACCTCATCCCACTTGGTGAGATGTGTCTTCCATCAGGACGTGGTAGTGCCTTGTGCACCAATACCTGATCAACCAGTACTCTTCCCAGATATGCATGCAGGGACATCCAGTAGCCAGCAAGAAATTTGTTCCCAATATTCCCATCCTGACCGTGGCCCTCTCTCTCTCACAGCCCCATGTAGGTGCACCTCTGGCACAAATGGCCCTCTCCAAGAGCTGGTCCTGTGTGCTTTGTGACAGTGACAAGTGATTGCCCATTCTTTGCAGAGCGTGTAGCATGGATTTCTGTTTGTCAGATGGGAAGGAAATACATTTTCCCCTTCTCCTTCACTGTCATGTGTCAGGAAATTGCTGTTCATTTCTCCCCTGTGTGTTCTTTTGGCAGCTGGCACTCAAGTGTATGAGCCAGGAGGACGTGACTGTGCTGTACATTAGCCAGGCCCAGGAGATGGAGAGACAGGGCAAGTACAAAGAAGCGGAGAGGTGAGTTTCTTCCAGTACTGGTATCAGTCCAAGACTGAGCCCTGAAAAATTTGCTGTAGTGAGGAGAAGCCCTTTCCTGGGTTAGGAGGAGAATTTAGGACTGGGGTTTGGAATGGTCAGAGGAACTTTCTCCACACACGGAGAACTAAAGCTGATATTTCAGGATGCAGAAAGATTTCAGGGACTGGTCATGTCCTTGGCTGAGCTGTTTGGATGTGCTTGTGTTCCCAGGCTGTACATCACTGTGAATGAACCTGATTTGGCCATCACCATGTACAAGAAGTGTAAGATGTATGATGAGATGGTTTGCCTAGTAGCCAAGTACCACAAGGACTTACTTGGAGATACTCACCTGCACCTGGGCAAGGTGAGTGCATCTCATGGCAGGGGATCAGATAGACCAAGCAGGGGCAAGATTGTTGTTACAGACAAGTGTTTGAGGTAGCTTAAAAAATCAGTGGCAAGGGTGTGAGCAAAAGTCAGATTTAATATTAATCATCAAATCACAACAAGTTTGTTGTCAAGATTCACTCCACTACTTACAGGACAGCTAAGGCACAACAAGGGAAAACAAGTAACAACAAAACCAAACAAAATCCAGGCAATCAAAAAAGAAATGAACTAAGAACTATCTAAGGGGGTGGGTGGGTGTGTAGGTGTGGGACAAAAGGCAGTGTGGGCAAGGATAAAAAAGAACACAGCCTAAAAGCTTAACAGCACTCAAACATAAGAATACTTTAACTTGTACTGTAAGCCTAACAATTTAACATAGGAAAGCATTCAACTTATACATAACTTAATTTATAGATTAACCATAACAATCTAACAGAGGAATAACACTTAACAGCATTTAGCCTAACTTATAACTTCGAAGTTATACTTAACAACTCACAGAAGAGTAACACTTAGCAACACTTAGTTTATAACATATGTTTAACAACTTAGCAAAAGAACAACACTTAGCAGCATTTAAGTAAGTTTATAACTATAACTTAACCTTACTTACAGGCCTAACTTACTTAGATATCCAAGATACTTAAACTTCTAAGAAAGCCGCATTTCTCCCAGATTTGCTATAGCATATGTGCATCTTTATGCACCCAGACAGAAACAGTCAGAGCCCACAAGGTACCTGTGAAAAATTCCCCCCAGAGGTCAATGAAATCCTCACTTTGGAGGCCTTTGCATCTCTCAATGGGTGAAGGACTGGGCCTCAAGGTGTGAGCTATTGGCCCAGGACATGTTGTGTTTTGGCGATCCTCCAAGAATAGCAAACCTCAGGGCTTGCTGGCTCTGAGAGATGTCCCCCTCCAGAGAGAGATTGCTGGTTGCAGCCCACTGTGGTCCCAGGACAGCTCAAAAGGGTGTCATCTTGGACTGCTGTTTATAGGGTCGCAAGAGAGTGGGCTTCAGTCATAACAATGTTTCATCCTGGCTGGAGTTTGGGTTGGCATTTCTTTTGAAAGTGTGAGAACAGGAATGTTATGCTATTCAGGCAAGAGTAATATTTTCCAAGGCTGGTCATAAGGAAAGCAGAAGCTCATTAGACAACAGCAGTTCCTGGGAGCAAGACAGTGTTTCTGATAAGCTCAGGAAGAGCCGAGCCCAGGTGGTATTTTCAAGGCCAAGGCCTAACAAGCATTTCTCAGATCACACTGCAGCCTGGAAAGGAGGAGGGGGGAATGCACCACCACAAGTGTCACTATCTCTTTGCCTCTGACTGCAGGAGCTGGAGGCAGAGGGGCGCTTGCAGGAGGCTGAGTACCACTACCTGGAAGCCAAAGACTGGAAGGCCACAGTGAACATGTACAGAGTGAATGACATGTGGGAAGAAGCATACAGGGTAATAATCATTCACAGCTCACCACCTGTGCAGGGGTCAGGTTCTGGCTGTGGGATCCTGGTGGAAACTGCTTTGTCTGTTCACTGCAAGATCAGAACATTTGGTGTATGCTACCCAGCCTCAGAACTGCCCCAGCCCTGGAAGCCTATGGGCCTCTCAGTCTGCAGCATTGCAGTCCAAAAGCAGGGTTTGACCCTTGGCCTTTCTGCTGTGCTGCCTTCCTCCAGACACTGGTCTGATCACTGCATCCTGATGTACCTCAGAGTGTTGCTCTGGCCACAGCCCCCCCCAGCACTGCTCTCCTCAGTGTGGCCATGGAAAGCTGGGTTCACTTCTGCTGTCCAAACAGAGATGTGGGCTGTGCTGAGACAGCAGTTGTTCTGCTGTACCATATATGCCTTTGTCTTACTCTCCCACTCACCAGTACAGTGGTGGTCGCAGAAAGGTTTGTCGGGAGGGAACAGATGATTTTGGTGCTCCCTCCTGCTGGCAGGCAACACATGAGAGGGGCTCAATCTGCTGAAGGTGAAGCAGATACACTGGGTTCTTTCACTTCCTTTTCTTTGGACAGGTGGCCAAGGCACATGGGGGTGCAAACTCCCATAAGCATGTGGCCTATCTGTGGGCAAAGAACCTGGGTGGAGAGGCAGCTGTGAAACTCCTCAGCAGATTTGGACTTCTGGAGATGGCCATTGACCATGCAACGGACAGTGGGTATGCAGGTGCCTCCACCCAACACTCCCCTCCCCTCTGCCTAAACAGAGGAAAAACGCGTGGGCCAAGATAACTGTGTGCATATGGTAGCTGCAGGTCCGGAAAATGACATGTCTTCCCACCCCACCATGCTTTACACAGGCCTCCACGTCCTTGACACATCCCACTTCTCATCTTTATGTCAGTCTCTCAAATGCCAAGTCTGAGCTGGGCAGGCAAATGCAGTTTGTGCCTTAACTTCTGCAGGGGAAGGCTCGTGAGAGCCTCTGAGCATGAGAGGAGGTACTCCTCATGTCACCATAAGTAACTGCCTGCCATAAAAGCTTTGGCCCTGCTCTGCAGCTGGCCAGGTGTCTGCCTGTGTGGTCATTCATTACTGCTCTTCCCAAGGCTCCCACATCTCTTGGCTCCTGCCTTGGGCTCTAAGAGCAGGTGTGAAGGAGCCGAATTTCCTTAGTGGGGACTCCAAAAGCTCCTGGTCAGGAACAGGAGGAACGGGCAGTGCTAATTCACTTGGGACCCCCTGTATTTCCCCTCTCTCTTCTCCCAGTGTCTTGTGCTCTACTTGATGTCTTGCTCTTGATGAAGGCATACTCTCACAGCACAGAGTCCTTCTCTCTTTCATTGCAGGGTCTTCGAATTTGCTTTTGAACTGGCCCGCCTCTCCATGAAGCAGAAGATGCCAGACATCCACTTAAAGTATGCCATGTTCCTAGAAGATGAGGTAATTTTCTCCCTGGAACAGGTGCAAGTTCTCTAGTCCCTCAGGTAACTGAGCAGTTGTCCCTGGGCTGCTGCAGCAGTCACAGTTCTGGCTGCAGTCGCTGCAAATCTAAAGGGCTCCATGCTGACAGTGCTGAGCTCCACACACCTTTGTTTCATAAATCCTCCCTGCCTTGCAGTAAGTAGAGGAGGTCATGTGATGATACCAGAACAGGAAGGTGTGCAAACAAATCACTTCTTCTCCTCTAGGGCAAATTTGAAGAGGCTGAAGGAGAATTCATTAAAGCTGGGAAGCCCAAGGAAGCTGTGCTGATGTATGTGTCCTCCACATCCTGGCCTGCTGCATCTGCTCTCTCCATGCAACGCCAGCCTGGTTGCCTCTCCAGCACTGGGTTGCTCCTTGTCATCCTTGTTGTTACATCTCATGTCCCTGTTACATCTCATCCCCCCAGGTTTGTGCATAACCAGAACTGGGACGCTGCACAGCGTGTGGCTGAGGCTCATGACCCAGACAGCGTGGCTGATGTGCTTGTCGGACAGGCACAGTTTGCCTTTGAGCAGAGAGAGTTCCAGAAGGCAGAGGCCTTCCTCCTGCGAGCACAGAGACCTGAGCTGGCCATAAAGTACTATAAGGTGAGTGCAGTCTGTAGCAACATTATTGCCTTCCTCACTGGACAAGAACCCAATTTAGATGAAGGAGTGAAATTCACCTCCCAGATCCCCCTGTCAGCTTATTAGCCAAAGAGAAACCATTTACTCAGGGTTTCTAGAGGAACTTAATTCTAGCCTGAAGACTGAACCAGTGGATTTCACATCATAGCTTCGCGCTCTCACAGTTCTGGAGGATGTATCCTGCCAGATTATGGGTGGTCCTTGGGGTAGCACAAGTGGGTGCATTTGGAGGCTTAAGTACCCATTCCACTGAGGTAGCTGGAATGGATGAGCATGTTCCCCTGAGGAAGGGCAAGTGGATAGATCTAGGTGCTGTTCTGAGGGAGGAAATAATTGGGTGGTGCTACTGTGGTTGTTTCTTCTAGTCGGTTCTCTGGCAAGATGGCATGAGGGGATAGATGTGTTACGTGATAGCAGGAGTGTGGGGGATCCTGGTGAACTGGTGAAAACTTCCCCCCATTGTGCCTGTGCAGGAGGCCGGCATGTGGAGCGAGGCCCTGCGGATCTGCAAGGAATACATGCCTAGTCGACTGGGAGAGCTACAGGAGGAGTGTGGCAGAGAGGCTGGCAAGAAAGGCTCCAGGTAAGGAGTGCTGTGGTCAAGCTGCAGGAAATAGCCCGGAAGCTCTTCCCCATGGCCATTTTGCTGATGCCTTACAGAGATAGCCTGATGGGATCCCTGACATCCACTTGTTTCCTTCTTGAGGACTCCGGACTTCTTACTGCATAGGTTTCCTGTCATCCTTCCCTATTGCTCTGGGGGGCTTATTTCTGCCATCCAAGGCCTCCCAGATGGCATCTTGCCACACTTACAAATCTCCACGGTCTCCTGTACTGCCATTGCATCTCCCCAGGGTCTTTGGTCAGATCTCTCCTCAGCACTGTTCATGTTCTCTGTCTCATGCTCTGCTCTGTCTGAGGTCCCTGCTTACCTGTAGTGTGCACCTCCCTGCCCACACCCTACACACTCTACAGGATCTCTGGCAGCATCCCAGTCCTGCTCACAGCCTGCATTCCTCCCTGCAGCGGAACTGAAGGGCTGCTGGACCAGGCACGGGAGTGGGAGCAGTCTGGGGAATATGCCAGGGCAGTGGACTGCTACCTGAAGGTGCGGGATCCCAGCAACAGTGTCATGGTGGAGAAGTGCTTACTGAAGGTACTGTCAGGGGCTGGGATTCCCTTCACCTGCTCTTCTGCCTGGAAGCTCCTGCACAACCTGAGTGCACCTCAGAGATCTCTGTCACTGCAGGGCACAGGAGAGCCTGCGGGCTGCAGTGACTGCAGGGCTGAAAGCCTTCATAGCTGTTCTCTTGAGCCATGACAGGTTGTGCTTATCCTGCATGGTGCTGCCTCCCTTGCTCTGGCACCACTGCCTGTGGCAGGCCCATGCCTGTGTGCCCACAGCTCCCTGCGCTGAAGAGCTGCACTTTATGACTCAGTCCTTGCTAGAGGAGCACCTTCTTGTGCTCTGTGCCATCAGCCTTTGTGCTGTGTTCTTGCTCATACTTCTCACTCACACCCATGTCCTTGTATCAACTTCAACAACAATTATGTCCTTGTCTGATCTTCTCCCGTGTGTGAAAGTAGCTGGGCATTGCTCCTCTGACTTGTCAAAACGACCTGCCATTTCTCCCCTTCCTCCATCATTCAAGTGCTTCCAACTGTCAGTCTTTTAGCTGGGACTGAGCACTTCCCAGCTTCATCCCACTCTCCCACCATTTTTATCAATTGAGCTGCTGACAATTTCTCTTCACAGGCTGCTGAGTTGGCTGTGAAATTCTTGGATCAGTCACAGAGCATGGAGGTGACACGGACTGTGGCTCCTCAGCTGGTGGCCATGAAGAAATACAGCATGGTGAGGACTGGCTCCTGCCCCCAGACTGCTGAAGAAGTAGTGACATTGGAAGGGAGAGCTCTATCCAAGGGAAGGAGGTCAAGTCACATCCTGGGGTGATGGGTGGATGGATAGCCTTATCTAGAGGTAGGCCATGCAGAATCTCCAAGGAGGATGAAAGAGGGGAATGCATCAAGTCCTGGAATAGTGTGAGAGAGCCAGGCCTTGGGAGGAGGCAGGAAGCAGAGGGGAGGCTTATCTTCTGGGAAGAGACTTTCTGTTGTGTCTGTGTGGTGGTCCAGCACCAGCTTCAGCCTGGGATACAGGGAACCCTTGGGGTTTTGTCTCCCATGGAACTGTCTCTGGCTCTGCAGGCAGCTGAGCTTTACCTAAACTTGGACCTCATCCAAGAAGCTATTGATGCCTTCATTGAAGGGGAGGAATGGGGCAAAGCCAAGCACATGGCCAAGGAGTTCGACCCCAGGTATGCCCTGAACTTTGCAAACTATACCCTTCTTGTTTCCCCTCCCACCCCCAGCTGATCCCTTGTCCTGTCTTGTACTGTCCTGTTGCCCCTAGGTTTCCTGGATTCTCCCCACAGTGGCTTTCCCAGGCTCAACAGGGTACATTCTCCACAGCTACCCTTCCCAAGCCATTTAACATTCTGACACCTTTCTATTGCTACACATCCCACAGAAATTGTTGTCCCCTTTTGTTTCACGCCTATCCCTATTTCCCTTTTCCTTGCCATAACTCTGTGCATGCACTTCCTTCTGAAAGCTCTGTGATCGCTTGTTCTCCTCACATATTATATTGTGAAGAGCTGCTTAGACCCTTTCCTTCCCCGTCCATCTGTGCACCAGCAGCCTGCTAGCAAGACATAACACAGCTGGAAGTCTACTAGTTCCAAGGTTGAATCCAGCCTCTGCACTGATGCAAGACATGAGCCTTGCTGCCTTTTGGGATTCTTTCTACCCACAGGTCAGAGGACTACGTGGACCAGCGTTATAAGGAGTATTTAAAAAAACAAGGAAAGGTGGATTCGGTATGTATTTGGGATGTCTCGCAGGCTAGGGAGTGATGTCAGGACCTGTGCAGATCCTGGGGCCTTTCTCATGGGCCTTTTGACTGACTATGAGTACGAGTGAGAAGTGTGTATGTGCCTGTGAGCCATGGCTACTGCATGCCAGACCACAGAATCATAGAAGGGTTTGGGTGGGAAAGGACCTTAAAGCTTATCTCAAGCTCATCTCATTCCACTTCCTGCATTGGGCAGGGACACCTTGCACTAGATTGGGTTGCTCCAAGCACACATTGCTAGGTCATGTCCAATTTCTTGTCCACCAACACCCCCAAGTCCTTCTCCTCTGGGCTGCTCTCCATCCATTCTCCACCCGGGCTGCATCTGGGCATGGGGTTGCTCTGACAGGTGCAGCACCTGTCACTTGTTGACCTTCAAAGGTTCACATGGGCCAACCTCTTCAGCCTGACCGGGTCCCCCTCAATGGAAGGTGGGTCACACAGGCTCTGTGATTTCATGCCGTGGAGGGGAAGAGATTGTGTGTCTGGGAAAAAAAGACTTGGGTGACCTGATGCCTGCGTGGATGTGAGTAGGAAGCTTGGCCTGCGCAGTGAATTTATGGCTCTTTCCATCCTCAGCTGGTGGGAATTGATGTCATGGCGGCTCTGGATATATATGCAAAGCAGGAGCAGTGGGAAAAATGCCTGGAGGTCGCAGCTAAGCAGGTGAGTGCTTGTGTGAGCCCTCAGGGACAGACCTCGGGTCCTGGAACCCTGCAGTCGGTGGGCAGCATGGAGAGCCACTGCAGGGGGTCAGGAAGCATCACACCACTGTCCTCGTGATGGCCAGTCAGGCTGAGTGGGGAAGTGCTAGAACCTGGAAGCATGTTGTGTTTAAATTTTGTGATTAATGGAGCATTGGAAGACACTAAATGAGTTGTTTGGGCCAGAAGTAATTGGTACCATGGAAACAGGGATTTGTAGAAGAAAGCTTTCTTTCTCTATGTTCTTGAGAGCAGTGGTGTCAGTCAGAATGAGACATCCTAGTCAGGAAAGCAAATCTGACATTTTTTCAGTTTTACTGACCTGAAACTAACAAAATTACCTCAGCAAAGTAATAAAATGGAGAAAAGCAAAATGAAACTTTCAAGGCAGTAACAGGAGAAGACAGCTCTCGATTACCAGGATGTACTTTGAGGGATGGTTTGTATTCAGTGGTTATTGATTGGTGATTGGTTATTGAACGGTTCGGTTATTGGTTAAATGGTTGTTGATAATGGCGGTATTATCAACAACCCAAGGGCAGGCAGTTCTTTGGAATGAGGTGTTGGTTCCGGTTGAATAACAGGGCAGCCTTGGCAACAGCATCTGCAGTTAGTAGGGACATCACAACTTGTCACTGAGGCCAGCACTGAAGCCTTGGAAAAGCACTGGGAATGTCTGAGACTGTGATTTTATAACTTTGGTTCCAATAACCTAAGTTTGGGTTCTCTTAGAGTGAACTTGATGTCTCTTAGACTTGGGCATCTCTGTGATTCAGATGGTCTCTGTTGAAGTCATTGTTCTCTTGGGAGCCTCCCCTCTTGATATTCTGCTTATCAGGAGCCACAGAGAATAACTGCACACTCCATTTAATGGGAAAGACTCAGTTTATTGTATTGGGCACCACAAGGCCACATTGAGTCTAAGAAGATCTTGGTGTCTGCTCATGCCTCTAAGACAGCATTAGCATGATCCTTTTCCGTAACCAGTGCAGAATATAATCACTTTGATTCAGCTGCTCTACAGTGATTATACAGCAAAAAGGGTACATGTATCAGAACAGGTCACATACCAGACTTAATCTTTATCCCAAGCTATACTGAACATGGTGCTTCACCGGCATGCTATCTGGGTGTTTGAGTTCTGGACATCTGCTGGGACACTGATCTTTTTTCTGTGTAATAAACTTGCTTCCATTGCTCAGTTTTTAACAGGATTGCACATTTTGTGCCATTTTCTTTGTCTCATTACTATATTTATGCATGTGTGAAGCAATTCTTTCCTCACTTGAATTTCTGTGAGGCCAGCAGCTGTCCTCAGCAGTGTCTATGGGGTCAGCACAGGTATGAGCAGCACACTAAGAAGGTCTGGAGCTGTGACAGCGTGTGGGTAATGGACTAGAGCAGCTTTGTAAATCACAAACATCTTCACCCATGGTTTTAGTTACTTTCTTTGTTAGACTAAGGGCTGCTTTACAGTTGGTAGCCTTGTTGACACATAGTAGAGGTGCTGCATCCTTCAGGTGTTTGGCAGTATTCCTTTGGCAAGTGGTGAACAGCTGGAAAACAGCTGTATTTGCATGTGTGGAAGATCAGCACAGCATCAGCTAGCCAAGATGTCAGTAGGGCCCAAATCAAAACCCGGGTGTGCTTAGGGCAGTCTGGCTCTGATTACCTGTTTCACCCTTTGGGACTCAGGTGTGTGGGGTTATGCGCACACGGCTGAATCCATCCCCACCAAGTGGCAAGTCTTCAGTTCATGAGTCTCATGCTGCTGCTTTCTGTGTGTCTTCTCCAGAGCTATCAAGTCCTGCACAAGTACGTCGCTCTGTATGCAACACACCTGATCTGTGAAGGCTGCTGGGATAAAGCCCTGTGCCTGTACATCCACCATGGAGCACCTGCCAACCCACAGGTAATGAGGGCAGCACGACATCCCAAGGTGGGCTATCCCAGTGTGCTGTGATCTGCTGCATGAGTCAAGCTCCCAGCCTGAACTGGGATTGCCTCATGTTCAGCATGTCCAGCCCTGCAGTGGATTCTTTCAGAGGGCTGAAGGAAATATCCCGGCATGTTCTCCACAGAAAGGAGCAGGGGAAGTTGAGTGTTGGTGTTTGTTTCAAGCACCTTGAGCACCAAGTTCAGAACAAAAGGAACCATTTGCCTAAATGAGAGCATTGGCTGCAGGAAGCATCCTTCCATCCTTTCCTGTTTCCCTGCCTTGTCCCCAGCACCTCTTCCAGCCAGCGATCTGCAGCACTGCCACTCTGGCAGCCACTTTCTTGACCTGTACTTGGCAGCAGGAGAGCTCTAGAGTCTGCTGAGTCCCCATCTGTGTCCTTCCACACTTCTCTCCTTTTTGCTGCAGAATTTCAACATTTATAAGCGTCTCTTTGTGGAGATGGTGAATGCGTCTGGCATGAACTGTGCCGAGGCGTACTCCAGCTGGGCTAACCTGCGGGATATGCTCCTCAGTCTGGTAAGTGTGGCCATGGCCACTGCTGCCTGTTCAGCTGCAGCCCCCAGGGGGTCTTGGCTGAACAGGAAGAACCAGTCTCTCAACAGGTGACATGGACTGTTTTGGAGTGTTTTTAGAACACAAGGTAAGGATAAAGGCAGTGTGGACAGTAGGAAAACAGGATCCTGTGAAGTGGATGTGGCTGAGCAAGAGAAGGCAGAGAAGGAGACCCTGTGCTCCAGGCCAAATCCTAGGAGTGGGTCTGGACATTGGCCCTTGTAGAGCTCCGTGTGTCAGTGCGACATGGGAGCTGTCGTGATGTCCTCTTCTCGTCCTACACCCATAGTCAGCAGCTTGCATGGGAAAGCACAGAGCTACTGAGCCTGGAAAATATGAATCCTCCCCATCTCCCCATGGATGCTTAGAGCCTTCTGCTCCTCATTCCTGTCCAGAACACCTTAGCCAGAGCCCATGATTGCCTTATCTCTGTTTCTGTCCCACAAAGACCTACTTCAAGCATAAGCAAAATCAAAAAATCCTCCCTTTGTCCATCCAGACTCACCCCTGCTTCCAGTGCTGGCTATTGTTGCAGTCCTGGTGACTCTCCCTGGCTCCTACAGCCTCCTTCCTTCAGCGTGCTTTCAGACCCAGAGCACCCAAGGCCCAGCCTTTGTTCAGTCCCAGAGGTGTCTGGATATTTCAGATCCTTCTCTCTCCTGACTTCCTTGTCTCACGTGGATGAAGAGTGCCCTCGTGCTCGCCTGCTCTCAGTCCCTCCCATTTTCTCTTCTCAGTGTGAAAATTTAGTGAAGTCCAGCGAGGCAAACACTCCGGCACATGAGGAGTTTGAGAGGATGCTGCTGATTTCCCACTACTGTGCCACCCGCTCCGCCGCGCAGGGCCTGAAGCAGCTGGTGAGGCTCTGAAGTTCCTCTGCCAGGTCACCACCCAGGGTGGGGAACCCCATGGGGATTTGCAGGTTCAGGGCTATTCATAGATTACTATTCCACTTCACAAATCATACATCATGGATGCGTGAGAATGGGACTGCAGTAATCTGGCAGCCCACCACTAGCAGGTGGAATTGTAGATCGTCTTTTCTACTTATTGTGGGCACTGTCCCAGCCACTGTGGCTGAGCTGTAAACCAGGGGAGGAGCTGATCCATGTGCTTGGCATGCCTTGTGAGAGCAGAGGTGCCAGTAGAAACTTAGGGATCACAAAAAATCTGTTCTTCCCAAGAGAGGAATGGCTTCCTCTCTGCTCTCCTGGGCTCCAAGAGCTGTTGGGCTTCACACGTGGTCTTCAGGGCCCAGGGCTTTAGCAGGTACTGGTCCTGTGTGCTGGGTCTCTTGGGGGGCTTTGGGAGCTCGTGAACCTGTGTGGGGGCATCACAAGGCCCTGTGACTATTTTGGAGTCTTGCATGCGCTGGGATTTGTTCTTGGCCTCCCTGCTGAAGTCTTGATCCATATGGGATTGTGGAATTGTTCTAGAGGTCTGAATGGATGTGGTACTAGACTTGTGATGGAGAAGGCTGGGAAAAGGAAAAGAACCCCAGTGAAAGCCACAGGGAAGACTGGGACTTCCCCATGGCTGTGTGGGGATGTTGGGGGTCCAGAAATATGTCATACAGCAAGAGCCAAGTCTGATGTCTTGGAAACCTGTACAGATCTCCACAGCTGTGGAATGTTGAGGTGCTGGGCAGTCTGTTTGGGACCATGAAGAAGGGGTGGCCTTGACAGTTCCTGTGTGACAATGGGTATCTGGTGGCAGAAAAGTGAAATTACTCTTCAATTCCTCACCCCTGCTCCAAAATTCTTATATAATTGTATACAAGAAAAAATTTATTGAGACTGTGGCTGGAATAGGTTTCTTGGAGAGGTTGGAGAGTCTCCATTCGTTGAGATGGTCAAAACCTGACCAGACATGTTCCTGAACTAGGCATGCAGGTGCCTCTGCTTTGACTGGGGCTAGGGGCAGGACTTGGGAACTGCCAGCAATGTCAAACCAGCAATGCCTTCCAACCTCACCTGTTCTGTGACTTAGATGGGGGATGTTTGGGTGTGGCTTCTAGTGAAAAATAGCAAGGCTTATAAAGCAGAAGAATTTCACCCTCAGGTGATAGTCCCATCATGTATTCTGTAGTGAGAGAACTCAAGGTCAGGACTGAAGGTTTTGACCATTTTTACCTGTAGGGCATGTATAGGTGCAGAGTCCTTGCTGTGAGTCTGGGGTGATCTCATGAGATCCCTTCCAACCTGTTTTTTCCTTCGCTGAATTGTTACGGCTTTGCTGTCTTCTGTGTCCCCAGGACACCATGGCTGCCCAGCTGTCCATTTCCCTGCTGCGCCACACAGATCTGCTCCCTGCAGACAAGGCTTTCTATGAGGCTGGGATAGCTGCCAAGGTAAGAGCTACCTGCCACTGGACCAGAGAAGGACATAGGACACCCTGGGCCCAGGGATTCTCGACTTTATCTTTCCAAATCCTGCCTTGGCTGCTGGACTCTGCCACTGGAGGCTGTTCCTCAAGCAGCTGACCAGACCTCAGCCAGTGAGCAGATGGGACCTACAGACCCAGGGGTGGACAGAGGCCATATGATGGCTCTATCAATGTGGATGTGAGACTGCTCAGCTCTGCTGTGCATCACCCAAGTGTCTGACAGCTTGCCTGGGAGTTGTGACACATGGCAAGGGCAGCAGCATGTCCTCGCTGCCTGGACCTGGCTGTGCAATAATAGAATCATGGAATGGTTTAGGTGGGAAGGGCCCTCAAAGCTCATCTTGTTCCATTCCCTGCCATGGGCAAGGACACCTTCCACTAGATCATGCTGCTCCAAGCCCCATCCAGCCTGGTCATAATGCCTGTCTCCATTCTGTGGGACAGCCTGTGTCGGTGAGCTGGTTGTCCAAGGGATTCAGTATTTGGAGGTGGTGAGCTGGAATGTGCAATCTCCTTGTCCATTCCCGGGGCTGCAGGCAGGACACTGTGGCACATACAGAGCCACATCCTTCCTAGCCATGGCTCTGGGAGAAGAACTGGCTGTGAGGATGAGCTGCCCAGTCTCACAAAGGGTTCCTCTCCATACCAGGCAGTCAGCTGGGAGAACATGGCATTTGTCTTCCTGAACCGCTTCCTGGACCTCTCAGATGTGAGTATGGTCTGTGGGCAGAGGGCTGTCTCTTTAAAATGACAGTGGGCTGTAGGGCCACTACAGACCCCCAGCCTGGCCAAGGCACACCTGAGGCTCCTACGTGGCAGCACATTGGAGCTTGTACTGATGGAAAGAGCCCCTGAACCCCATTCAGTGTGTGCCTGGAGAGCAGTGGGCACCCTCACACTACCTGTGGGAGGACCTGCCACGCAGGGCACCTGCACAGCCCTGGCCAAGTCACCCTGGGCAGGCCAATGTGCCAACGGTGCACATGGCAGCAAAGAGCACATTGGCCTGACAGTTTAGGCCTGAAATCCTTATGGCTGCAGATGCCATTACAGCTTTCAGGGTGATCTCACCCAAGTTGTTCCAAGAGAAGAAAATCTACTTGGGAGGTGGAGGCCATGGCCCAGTGCTTTGGCCACTGTGATACAAGACTCAGGAGTCCCCTCAGTCCCTTCCTTGACCAGCAGGTTGGCCATCAGAAGCAGGGAGCTGACAGACCTCACCGTGCCAGACTCCCAGGTGCTGTCAGCAGCAGCTGGGGGAAAACAAAAGCCCCCAATTACATATTTCCCTTCTTTGAGGCCACCTGAATAGGGCAGTGTCCTGAGAGACACTGCAGAGTGTGGTCATGGATGACAGGAGGGGGCCTGGTCACCACAGCACAAACAGGCAGGGGCATCCTCACTATGAATTGTACTGTGAGCTCTATGACTGGCATTGCCCAGTGCACTACCCCTTCTTTCCCAGGCCATTGAAGAAGGGAACCTGGATTCCCTGGACCATTCTGATTTTCAGAGGACAGACATTCCCTTTGAAGTGCCACTTCCAGCCCATCAGCATGTGCCTGTGAGTGTCACCTTCTTCAGCTCCTGTGAGCAGTGGTGCTGTTTCAGGGCCCCTCTGAACAGGCATTGGGGTGAGGCTGGGATTGCAGGAGATGTAAACTGACCCAGAATTGCCACCTTCTGCCTGTCCCCCCACTGGAAGTGCACACACACACAAGCACGCGCGCACACACACGGACACACACTCTCTCTCTCTGTCTCTTCTCTTTCTCATGCTCCCCAACGTACACACATAAAGTCAACCACCATTGTGCACCATGCACGTGTGTGTTGTGTGCACATCATGCACACCCATGTCCTGCTGTCCCATGTGCTCCCTGCTGCTGTGGGATTGCCAGCCTGGCAGCAGCATCACAGTTCCAGGCCTTGCACTGGCCTTTGCCCACAGGAGGAGCAGCGGGAGGAGGTGAGGGACTGGGTGCTCACCATGTCCATGGACCAGCGGCTGGAGCAGGTGCTGCCGCAGGATGAGCGCAACACCTATGAAGCCTCTCTGGTAGCAGCGGGTACTGGGGTGCACTCCCTGCCCTGTCTGCTAACAGGTAAGCTCCAGGCCGGCTCACTCAGACAGGAGATGACACAGTGCCATGGAGGGAGTGGGAATGTGCTGCGGGTCTGGGAGGAGGTCTGGGCTGTGCTGTAAGAGGAGTGGAGAGACTGTGTGGCTGTGGGGAACCAGCTCTGCTGGAGGAGATAGGGCTTTTTTACTGTAGGGGTGAGTGAGCACTGAAACAGGTTGCACAGAAGTTGTGAGATCGCCATCCTTAGAGACAGTCAAAAGCTGTCTGGACACAGCCCTGGGTTGGGTGGCCCTGCCTGAGCGGGGAGTTGGACCATACAGACCCCAGAACAATTCTGACCTCAGCCACTCTGGTTCAGTGCTGGCTCAGGCTGGCACAGCTCTCTGCCTAGGGGCTCTAGGCTGGCCGGCACAGACA
Source organism: Promerops cafer (assembly GCA_013398275.1). Classification (NCBI taxonomy): domain Eukaryota; kingdom Metazoa; phylum Chordata; class Aves; order Passeriformes; family Nectariniidae; genus Promerops; species Promerops cafer. The sequence goes on along the minus strand of VZSE01001268.1, from coordinate 92,938 downwards.
GTCAAGAATGGGCAGCACCTGGCCCTGCTCTCCAGTGCAAGACTTAAAAAGGGTCAGAGGAAGGGGAACAGGAGTGGGCCACCAGGAACAGGGCTATGGCTCCAAAAGTCAGAAGCCGAGTGCCATTGTTGGACCTACTCAGTTGGGTGTCATTGCCCAAGGGCAGTTCAGCATTAATCTTCGTTTGATCCCACCACTTTGGACACCCCTTCTTCATTTTGGTCTCCTGGAGACCAAGGCAGCATTATTCCTGGCAGCACACTGTGCTGTTGGGGCAGCCCCAGCTACAGCACAGGAAAGGGGTGCACCGGGAACCTACTGTGGGGCTCAGCTTGTTCTAGATGTGTCACTTTGTGCCCAGGGTACCCAGTGCTAAGAAACAAGATTGAGTTGAGGCCAGGCCGAGAAGTGAAGAAGGAGGCGTGGTACAAATTCGTGATGGCTGTCAAGGTGAGCTAGAACCCCACAGGCAGGGAGACAGGCTGTGGGTGGGGTTCAGCCCCTCATGCTGACAATACAGCATCCTTCTGGGTGCGTCATTGTCCCAGGGCAGTTTACTGCACTCTTCTGACAGTGCTGCTTGGTGGGGATTAACAGACCCAGTCCTGCCAGCCCACGGGGTGCCTTCAGGCAGGGGGCACAGGGGTGCCCCCTTCCAGTGCCAAGGCCTCTCTCTTTCTGCAGACATCCCACAGTCCTGCGGGCCAGGATGTGATTGAGTTCCTCCGACGGTGGTGTGGGGGACTCCCAAGCACCAGCTTCTCATTCCAGTGAGCAGGACTGTGGCAGCTTTCAGGCCTGTTCCTCAGCACCTTCCACATCCAATAAACATGTTATCTCAGCCCTGCAGTGCTCCCGTTTGCCAGGGGATGCTGAGCCCAGAACACCTGCAACTGCTGGGCACAGGGCTGTAAACCCTGTACATGTGTCTCAACCCCCATGTCCATGGGTAACTTTCACACTGAGGCCGTGGCTCTGTTAACATCCTGTGCTTGAGGAGTGGCAAGCACAGAGATGGGCTCACAGAGTAGCTGGCCTTGCTACTCTCTACCTTGGCAGGAGTTGCTCCCAGCCAGCACTCACCTGGCAGAGCCACTCAGAACAGCCATGTGGAAAGGAAAAGTGTATTTATTCAAGAAAACTAGAGATCCACGTGACAGGGGTTCTTCCCCTTCTGTTCCCTGACATGTCTGAGCACAGGCAAAGCCAGCTGCCATGCCTGCAATGGCACCAGGACTTGGGCCCCAGCACCTCTGCCCATCCCCATCACTGCTGACAGAAACCGACAGAGCCTTCAGCACACCAGGAAGGGCCTGGCAGCTTGGGGAGAGGATGGGAGAGGCACCTGCTGACCTGCAGGGTCTGTCCCAGGTGGGGTGGTGGCGCTGGGGGGAGGGGGCAAGGCACACCCCTCAGCCCTGCAGCCCACCTTATGCACACCAACACTGCAGAAGGTGTGACATCACCTTGCCCCCGACCTTTCTGGATCACAGCACACCTGCAGCACCACCTGGGAGGGAAGGAGCACATGTCAGTGCCAGGCTGTGCTGCAGGGCCCAGCATCTGACTCCTCTGCCTGTGTTCTTAGGAAGAGGTGTTTTGGGGGGCTGGTGTGGACATGGGCCCTCTTGATGGCAGAGCCTGCTCCCCCCATCCCAAGCACGGCCCACATGGTGCACTCACCTCTCCAGCTATGCAGGAGACTCAGCAAGTCCTGCCAGGAGCTGCTGCCTCTCACGGAGTGGCTTCTCTATTGCTGTACTTGGTCTGGCCAGCTAGAGGAAAAAAAAAAGACCAAGAAGAAGTGTAGGGGGGCAAGGACATGTGATGGGCAGTGTTCTCCCAAAAAAAGAACAGGCCTGGCTACCAGGGGGATGAAGAAGAGGGTCCCTCTGCAACTCCCCATGAAGAGGTGTTGGTCTGGCACTTAGGCTGGCTAGAAGAGATTCCAACTCAGCATCCCCACACTACTGCTGCACAGCCTCCTTGCTCGCAACAGAACCCAGCACCTTCCAAATGCAGCACAAAGGCAGCAATCGGGGGAGATTCAGGGAGATCTATCCAGCTCAGCGGGGCGTACCTGCTCTTTGCCATAGCTGTGTGCACAGGGTCCGATGCCCTGGAAGACTAAAGCCACCAAAGAGCACCTGCCTGAGAGCACGGCTTCTGCGGCTGCCAGCAGCAAGGAAGGGAACCAGAGGGCCAGGGCTGTGTCCTGCGGAGCAGGGGGTCAGAGGCACATGGGCAGGCTGTCTGAACACACTCAGCAGAGACTGTGTGGAGAGCAAGGGAAAGAAGGGGGAGAGGGAGAGAGAAGGAAGCAGGAGGGAGAGTCAGAGTGAAAAGGAAGATGAGAGGAAGCAGAGAGAGAAAGAGGCTGATGGGAGGAGTGGGGGTGTGCAGTGACACTGCAGACTCACGTAGATGCGCGTGGTGTTGAAGGGACAGTCGTTAGTCGCAATGGCTGCACGGGCATCCACAGGCAGTGCGGAGCTGTTGCAGCCCCTGACCAGGTGTGTGCCCCGGCTGTGCACCGTGAGGGCGATGGCCAGCGCCAGCCCCACGCTGCACGCGGTGGACAGGAGGCAGTTCAGCAGAGATACGCTCAGCAGGGTCCAGTGCTGCAGGCGGCAAAGAATACGAGTGGGACTGGCACGAGCTCGGGGAAACGCTCGGGCCGGGCACCTATGTCTCTGCAGAACTGCTCCCCCGAGGGAGCACACACGATCTCTTGCCTCTTCCAGGACGGCTCAGCCTTGCCCTCCGATGAGGCTCTCGCACCTTTCGCATACTTCCACCCCCTGTGAGCTCGGCACCGCTGGACGCCCCTTCTCTCGGGCTCCGTGGAGACCCCCCACACAGGCTTGACCGCGTGCCGGGTGCCCCCCTGCCGCAGCCTCGCCCGGCGCACCCCTGCGAGCCCACGCGGGACCCCCGACCCGGCTGCAGCTTCGCCCACCGAAGCACGTCTGCCCGAGAACGGTGCTCCCACCCTCCCGGAGCG
>VZSE01001268.1:55484-89112 GCA_013398275.1 Promerops cafer | reverse complement strand
AAAAAAAAAAAAAAAAAAAAAAAAAAAAAAAAAGAAAGAAAGAAAGAAAGAAAGAAAAAAACCATTTCTGTGCTGTGCAAAAGACACTTTGTACAATTCAAACAGAACAAACTCCATGCACATGAGTGGGGCTGCAGAACACCCCAAGCCAGGCCTCAGCTCCGCAGCACAACCTGGCAAATCCCAACAAAAACAGGGCTGGAAATAATACTGATGCGCAAAGTCCCCTTTACGAGGCGGGCAGGGAGGACTGTCGCTGAGCCCAGCCACGGCACATGCAGGATGAGCTTCCAAGCACTGCAGCTGGGGTCTTGCGGATGCCCGACACTGGTGGGCAGACACAGATGGGCCGCAGGCAGCGAGGCCACGCTGGCCGCCCATGAGCCATGGGGCTAAGATGACACAGTCACGGCCGTCAGGGCTCCATTCCGAGTGTAGTAGAACTTGCTAAATGCTTCTTCAAGTAAACAGGTGAGTCTGCTCTGGTCAGCCTGCAGAGAACAAGGACAGTGAGGGGTAAGCCCCATCCACTCAAAGCTGAGAGCATGGCTGGAGTCCCCCAGGGCAGGGACCTGGCTTATTCCTCCTGCCTCCTCCTCCTGAAAAGGGCTGATGTGGCATAAACCATTAAACTCTGAGGAAGGAACACAGGCCTATAGCTCTACCTGAGCTCCTGCTTACCTCGCTGATGAATCCAAGCTGGACCAGTTCAGCTGCCAGCTCCTGGATGTTGTCATCTGCAACACAAGGAAAGGTGTCATTCCTCGGTCCAAGCATGCTGCTGACCCCAGTGCACCTCGGCAGGGGCAGAAGGGTACTTACTGGGCTGAAGGTCACAGCTCAAGTGTCGATTCAACTTGTCTTCCAGTTTCAGCAGTAGTGTCAGCTGCAGGGCAAAGAAATTCTCATGAGGGATTGCAGTCCTGCAGGTTGCCATGGCAAGCCCAAAGCAACCCTAGAAATGCCCCCTGGGATGGGAACCACCCCTCCAGAGCCCCACGGGGATCTAACAGAACAGCCACAGCCAGTTCCATCCTGAACTGCAGCTGGCAGCACCATCCTGCGCTGGAAGCCAGGACCTGGGGGCGGGCCCAGGTGCCAGGTCAGCAGCAGGCACAGGCCTGGGTCAAGCTCTGGGTCCTGATGGTGGCAGCTGCAGCAGTGCAGGGCTACCCCAGGCACCAGCAGCACATCAGAGCCATGAGCCCTGCACAGCTGCCCCGGCCTCCCCCAGCTCAGCCAGATGTAGAAACATACATGGTGCTTCACGCCCTCCTCCACGGACTCGATGTTGCACTGCATCAGCACCACCTGGAAGAGAGGCAGAGACCCCATAAGCAGCTGCCCCACATCCCTGCCTGGCAATAGGAGTGCGAGGCAGAGCCCCCCACGTTTACCTTGCGGGTCTCCACCTCAGCGGGCTCTGGAGTTGGGGTTTTCACGGATGGGGGAGCAATGGGAGATTTCACCACGACCTGCTGGGGCTGCTGGGGTCGTGGCATCCCAAAAGCTGTGAGGGGATAGATTCCATTCCTACAAGGAAGGAGCAGCATCTGAGGTTATACCTCTCCAAAATTTTTCCAGTCACACACAGTGGAAGGTGTCTTAAAAAATCCCTCTTACCTCACATCCTCCAGGAACTTGTCCAGCTCCAGTGCTGGAGATTGTGAGAAGCTGGAAAACAAAATGTCCTGAGATGAGAAGTCGTCTCACAGTACCATCCACTTGGGTCTCTTGGGGTGCAGTTTCAAACCCCCATGTCCTGGGCTGTGTACCCAGACAGGATGGGTATGGACAGAGGCAGCCACTGGTGTGACAAGCTCTTATCTTCCCTTAAGGACGTAACTATCTGTAGGAGCTAAGGACGAGGCAGCAGTTATGGCAAAGCCAGTCTCACATCCCTCAGAACTGTGCAATGCAGTTATTTGGAGGGTGACCCAATGACACTGTTCCTGGTAAGCTGTTTCACAAATACCTGCCATACCAGGTCCCTGGTTGCAACAAACACTTGGAACAGCCAAATCCCTGTCTCAAGGCTGCTCTGAAGCATTCCAGAGATGAGGTAAGGACTGCAAAACTGCTGGAAGCCTGACAGGATATCTGCAAGTGCTTTATGGGCTGCACACCTGCCTCGGCTCCCAGACCACTCTCCACCCCCTCCCACATCCCCAGCAGCTGGGATCATCCCATCCTCTAACACAGCAGTAGTTTTCCACAAAAATTTTCAAGTTTTTTTCTAGCAGCTTGGTTTGCATGGCAGTCTGATGAACCATCCAGAAGTGATGCTGACGTTTCAAGTGATTGCTGCTTTCTTTTCCTTTTCCAGCACCTCTGAGGTACGGCACTACCAAAAATCAAGTTCCAGGCTGGCACCCACAGACAGCCGAGCCCACAATGACTGACATCCCATGTATGTAAAGATCTCTCTTGCACAGCTTTCGTTGCTCACTTAGTGTCCTCCATCAGAAACTACATCAGAAACATTCCAAAGGGAATTTCATACTACTATCTCCTAGCACTATGACAACTGGAACGTCAGCTTTTGGAAGGGTCTCTATGGCTCAGAGAGCTGCTTATATGGATGGAGCTGTTCTTCCTTGTCATCTTGGTTACTCTTGTTCAGCAGCCTGAGCATCCCAGCCCCATCTGGGCTCCCCTGGAAGCACCCTAGGCTTCTCTGGGAATACAGTATTCACATCTTAGTCTTCAGCTAATCCCTTGACTAGCCAAAGCTTTGTTATCCAAAACGTACATCACTTTTTCGGCGCTCTGCTTGCTCTATACATATTACAGTCACTCCCTTGGGGAGCCACCCCTACAGTGTAAGCAGTGCTGTGTGTCACTCACAGCTGCCTTCCCCTGTGCATAGTGTGGAATAAGATGCTCCATTAGGAAAACAGTGAGGAACCCTTTCTCTGAAGTGCTGGACTCCATCTGGCTAGTCTGTGATTGGTCAGAGCACCTTCCCAAACTGTTCAGCCATGTTTTGCTGGGGACTGCTCCAACTACAGTGTTTTCATTTCATCCGTCCATTTGGGGAACAATTCATCTCAGCTGCACAGAATCTACTCCCAGGAAACAGATGCAAGGTCTCCTTCCACCCAGGAATAACCCTCCCCAGAAGTGTGTGTGCCCAGACAGTGACTGCTCCTTCACCTCCAGCTCCACCACCTCCCACTGGCACCCAGTGAATGGGGGAACACCAACACTGAGGTGATGGGCAGAGTCCCAGGCAGAGTCCCAGTGCTCACACCAGTGCCCCAGCACTGCTCCCCTGAGCAGCCCCCCTGAGCACACCATGGGGACTCACATCATCTTGACTCCTTCCCTGTCCTCGTGATTGATCTCTGCCAACACTGCGTTCATGTCGAGGTTTTTGGTCATTTCTTCTAAAGCATTTTCAGGAATCATATCTATTAAAAAAAAAAGGAGTAACTTAGAGCAATTGCAGTTCCTCTCCAGCCTTAGAAAAGCAATGAAAAGTGCAGAGGTCTTATGCCCTCTCATGCTCTCAGAGCAGGTCAGGCACCACGGCCCTTCCAGCCCCACAGCAACCACAGCTGCGTCCGACAGCCAGGTACCTGCAGAGCAGCAGGGGCTGGGGAGGGGTGTTCCCAGGGTGCCAGCTCACTGGGGTGAACACTGACAGCTCAGCAAAGCTCTGCAGAGCGCTGACCCATGTGGGGATGTGGCTCCCAGGGCTCTGTACTCACGCTGGTGCCCAACGATGCAGTGAGCAGCCAACAGCTTCAGCGATGGCACCTCAAACAGTGCCTGGTGGAACAGGAGCTCCCGGGCCGTGGGACGCCTGCCAGGGTCCTGTTCTAGACACTTCTGAATGAACTCCTAAAGACAAAACCTGCATGAGACAACAAGCAGTGGCACCAGAGCAATTCAGGGCACCAACCCCCTGGCTCACCCGCTGCAGGGGGTCCTCCAGCAGCTGGATGGCACTGTTGATGGCTTCCTGCGGCACATAGGACGACTCGCCGTTCCCCTGGATCTCCAGCACCGCCATCTGCAAACAGAGAGTAGAGCATCAGACTCCACTGGGAATGGCAGATTGCATGGGAGATAGGCTCAAGGAGACCACTGCCAAGCATGAGATCACCACAGCCAAGCTGTTTGGGGGTACTTAAGGTCACATTTGCAGAGACAGAGAGAATGGCTGCCTCATTACAACAGCTTGCACCTAGTACCCCAAGACTGCCAGGAAGCCGTGAGAACTCTGCCAGCAACAACCTGGACAGTAAGTGTCTCCATTCTGAATCTCATGATCCATTGGCCTATTATTCTGTTTGATAATTCTATAATGAAGCAGTGACTGGATCACTGCCAGGATCTGACAGTGTTGCTTCTGGCTGTGTGAATAGCTCTGCACTGCAGAACAAGAGCAAGCACACAACTCATCAAGAATGGGCTCCAGCCATCTACACAGACACTAATTCCCAGCTAGGAAAGGCTGGAAAATATTGCAGAGAATGTCTCTGCATTCAGCTTAAGTTTTGTTTCCTAAAAGTTGCATCTTCCACAGTTCTCTTCCTGCTTCACTAATAGAATGTGCAGCCCAGGTTGAGGGTTCCTTGTGTTGGCTCTTTCTGACAATTCTTCTCAGAAAATACTCCTAACAACAACTCCCATTACCTGGACTTGGACCTACTGACTCCAAGGACAGAGGAAGCACAAAGCTGCTATGACCAGGTATGTCAGACTCACATCGACTGCAACCAGCAACTCTACCAGATGGGCACAGGCTGGCCCAGAAGAAGTGATAGACTACAGCTGTCCTCTGCTCCAAACACCCCAGGCACTGGTCACATACATGGACATGACATAACAGTTTGTAGCAGTGACTATTCCCTCCAGCCAGTGAGTCTGACTTCAGGACTGGCCAAGATCCACTAAGTAATTCATTACCCATTAGGAATTTTGGGAAGAACTACAAATCGCTGAGCCATTTACTTCTTAGTGAGGCACCTGGGGGAGCCTCCATAGGGATCCCTCTAAGGCAAAGTGCACTTGGCTCTGAGAACAAAACACACTTGTCACCGAGCAAACCCAACCATGGCCACAGCCTTTCCAGAGCTATCTCCTTCCTCAGGTTCATCACCTCTGTCCCACAGTCCATGTTGGACACTCACCTCCAGTGCACACATCCCAAAGGAGTAAATGTCCACAGCAGTGGTGACATTGGCAACTTCTGTAACACAGAAATAGTATTGTTATCAGTCATCTCTGCATGCAGCAGCACCATTCTGCACCAGGCTGGGACAGTCCTGCAGCTTCTCCCTCCTCTGCTACCAAAGAACAGAGGAGCTGGAACATTTCAGCAGGCAAATGGCTCAGAACTGTTAATGTGGCATCTGTCAGGAGCAACTGAGAACAAGGTAAAGGACAGCTTGGAAGCATCAGTAAAGCCAAAAAATCTCCAGGCTGGCAGCCACAGCCACACCATACCTCCATATTCCGGGGCAAAGAAGTGCAGGTTCTTCTGCTCCTCACGACAGGTCTTCACGTGGTTGTTAATTGTGTCCGGTGCCACTAGAAGAAAACCAGGAATGCTTAGGATACAGGAAACCATAGCCCATCCCTGATGAAATCTCAGGGAACGCCTGCAACTCCAGGTCCTTGGTGCCCAAAGGGGCAGAATGGTGGCATTAAGGTGAGTCTTCACAGCCTTCATCTCTTGTCACCTGCCCCGACCCAATACGTTCCTGCATTGTTTCCTTGGTGGCTTAGCATCACTCTCCGAGGGCAAACCTGGAGACCACAACTGCTGCCTACTCGGAAGACAAGGTGGGAACAACTCCCAGTTGAAATGCCTAACTTCAATCAGATCTATAGCATTTGTCACAAGCAACTCATTCAGAATAGCAGCCTAGATGAACAGCCAGAGATGCCATGGTCACTGCAATTGGTCACCACCTCAGAGTTCTGGGAGGATGGACCTACCAGGCAACTCTTCCATGTTTCAGGAGGATGCTGGTGCCAAAGCGCCTCCAGACAAGAATCAAGCCAAGCTGCTGAAGAAAGGGAGGTGACCACCCAGACAGCAGAGCCTCCCAGCAGCCAGCACCTCCACAAACCACTCGGAGCTGTGGGGAGAAAATAACTCGCAGCCACAAGAACAGTGAGCAGAGCACAAGTATGGACTCCCATGAAAGATAAGCCTTTGGGACAGCCACCTCTGCAGAGACTGCAAAGAACTCTCTGAAACTAAGCATCCGGGAGAAACACTGAGGTGGGCAGGGAGCACAGAGCCACCACCCATTTGAAGCTCTACTGTCACACTGGAATGTGCCCAATCCCAGAGTCTCAAGCTCATGTCCCACCTGGTCACCCTCCTGGACAATCACAATCGGTTCTCATCTGTACTGGCACAATGTGGGCTGACATGGGACGTGCCAAACCACTTGTATTTTTCCACACCAAAGAGGATTCCCAGCTGAGTGACTAGTTACCAGTTTAAGAGAGGAGATGTTCTTTGGGCTCTAGTCAGACAAAAAGGACCTCCCTTGGTAACTCAGCTCAGCCTTGCTGCATGGCACATACCAAATCATATCACCAAATCTGAATGCTGGAGCTTGCTCCAATATCTAGGGGCTTCTTTACCAACCAACCACTCACAAGTAACTGCTTTCTGTTCCCTGTGTTAGCTCTGATCCTAGGAGTCCAGCAAGATGACTTCATTCCTAGCGCTCACCTGTTCCCAGACATCACCAGATCCTCTCACCTTCACATCACCAAGCAGCATAAGCTACATTCTTTGTCTTTCTCCTAAGACCTGTTCTGTCTTCCCAGTGACACTGACTGCTTTAGACAAGTTCTGGCCAGGGCCATGCACCATCACACTAGTTCTCTCTACTGGGGACTCTGCTCCGAAGGATCTCAACACCCCTCAACATAACAAGCGGCTCAAAGCCTCCCTTGAGGAGCCAGAAAATGCCTGATCCTCATCAGCACCCAAATGATGAGCTATGGACTTTTAGCCACCTTAGTATTTTGTACTCCTGAGTCAGTTACAACTGGAGTTTGCCCAGTCCTCTGCACTGGACTGGATGTGTTCCTGTGCTACTGGAGCCAACCCCTCAGCCCCAACCCTGTCACCACACATCCATCCAGTGCCAGACTTGGCACATAGAGTAAAGCACCCGTGGCTCGTCCAGCACACTGGGTTCTCATACCACGCCTTCTAAAGAGAGTATTTAAGGCTTCAGAAACCCTTCTGTTCCAACATCAGATTTATATTGTTGTTTATGGGATCCTGGATGTCTCTGTGCCCAGTGCAGTGTACAGGAACTATCATACAGATGTTTGTGATACCTGTTAAACCTGCAGCTACTGCAGGCGTGTCAGAGGGACTCCCAGTGGCAAACCAGACAATCTGGGGAGAGAAAATAACTTATTTTTTAACTACTCTATTTGTTCTGCCTCTCTTATCAGAGAGGAAACAGGGACCAAAAACTCAGCAACCCGGTCCTGCCAAATATGGGGCAAAATCAGCCAAGGAAAGTCACCCTCAACGCAATGTTGTGATCAGCTTCATTCTCCAGTGTCTTTAAATCCTGTTGTGACCACATGTTGGATGGCAAGGGCCAGTTCACTATCCAGGCACTCCATTCTTGGCTCCTGCACCCATTTAAGGACGGGGATGAGGCAGTAGTCGATCACAGAACAGATTATCAACAGAATCAACAGGTGGTGGCTGACGCACTTCCATACCAGACCGGCAGGTAGAGTGGAAGTCTAGCCCAGTCTCCATCTATAGTGTCCTTAATGAGGTCCAGCCAGCCTTGATAATCAGCTCCTCTGCATCCAGGTCCTACAGACCTTCTGCAGTAGCACCAGCATTTCTGGAAAGAACTGGGCTTGCACTGTCTGTGGGACCCTCCAACACAGATACACAGAACTGACACACAGGCAGCTCTGAATTTGCTGCTGTATGCGTCAGCCAGGGACCTGTCCCCTCTGGTACTCTAGTCCTTGTGCTTCCTAACTTACTGAGTCCCACTGGAGTGTTTTTCCATCCAGAGATGTTGCAGAGATTGGCTCTACAGCTGGGTTTGATCAGCCACACTTGGCAGGGAATCCGCCTGTTCCAGCCATTTATATCCCAGCTCACGGGCAGCTTGGCTGAGGTGACAGGTGTCACCTCACTCTGTTATGGCAGAGCTGAGGCAGCACAGGGTCAATGACATCAGACCCCCAGAATCTCCCATGTGTCTCAGAGCTAAGCAGAGACAGCCCTGCCAGACACAGTCCTGCTGTATGCATCACTGACAGCACAACATGCTTCTGAGGTCAGCTCTGAAAAACTTCCTGCAGGTGTGCTCAACACAGCAGGCAGAAGTGCTGTTACAATTGTGACAGGATTTTAGATGCTAAGACAAGAAACTTTGGGTTTGGTCTGGTCACTGTTGCAGGTCATCTTGATGCATGGGCCACTTAGCAATGACAGGAGCTTGACAGCTTCACCTGAGCCTACATTTTAAACCAACCTCCTGATTGTACAAGGTAAGAACATGCACCTGAAGTTACCTCTGACACACGCTCTCCTTGCCTGACACACATGGCTGCTATCTGCCACTTATACACCTATTTCTGCATTCTCAAACTGGCTCCATGCTGTGCATGATTGGATGGATGAAGGTTGAGGACAGCTATTAAGTGAGACAAATGAAAAAGACCACAAAGGAAAGTCAGATCACCAACAATAACAACAAATGTGTCTTTCTCAGCCACCAGAAGGTGACTACAAGGGGCAGATTACAAGACATAGCTCCATGGGAATTGATAAGTCTGGTGGGCAATTAGCAGACACGAATTTTAGAAAAAGGTTCCATCAAATACGGTGTCTGAGCAGGGCAAGTGATAGGAAGAGATGTGAAGCACAGCAGAAGGCAGGACAAGCAACCTGTCTTTGACCAGCTGAAATCAATCTGACAACAAAATCATAAAAAGCTATAATCGGCATTCCTACAGGAACATGCTGTAGCTGGTCAGACTTCTCAAACCCTCAAGAACATGCAAAAAGAGTTGGCCAGAGTAAGTCACTGGTGGTTAGCAGTGCCAGCCAAGGAGGCAACGGTGGCATTCTTTCCTAGTTGTCCCCACAGCAGGTTGAGCAGAGTTGCCTGGGCATCAGGCCCCCTGCTCTGGAACACTCCATGCTGCAGAGGACATTTCCCTCTTGTGCAGCATCCATCTCACACCCGCCTTTATTCTGCATTCAGAATTTCCTCCTTGTGGGCAGGAAAGATCGCCTGTCCCACAGTCCTCCCCACGGCCTCGTGCTACGGCTCTGCCTCTCCTCCTGCAGCAGCCACTGAGCTGCTCAGGTTCTTGCAAGCATGTGAGCATGCTGCAAAGCAGAACACGACTCCTCTCCTCAGCAAAGGGCTCAGTGCCCTGGCCAACAGAAAGCAGGGGGAAACCAGGTGTCAGTGAGAACGATCAACAACTGACTGCTAAGATTGTCCCAGGCTTGCTGTGCAACCCAGCAATGGGACAGTTAACCGCTGTACCACCAGGGACCTAAAAATTATCAACTGAACCCAGGGCCACCTCTGCAGCTATAAAGGGGTGACCACAGGGGCAGGAGAGGTATGAGGCCACATTATTAGCCCCCAAAGTCATATGACCCAGACACTTTCACTCCTGCAAAAGGGTACAAGGCTGCACAAACCACGACATTGCACAGTTTGCTTTCTCTGCACACAGTGATGACAAAAGCTTTTTTATTAGGGAGAGCAAGGCCTAGAAAATAAGGAACTAGGAAGCCATTTGGCATAAAAAGAAACATACAGCCATTAAACAAGGAGTCAAACAAGAAGTGTCAGATTTATGCTGATCGCAGAATAAAAGCTCCCTACAGCCCTCAGATCTGCATCAGGGATTGCAAACAGTGTTTGCAAAATGTTTGCAACACTGAGTCACCAGAAGCAACAGGATTTTATTATTTTTAGCAGCTGAGTATCACTAGCTGAAGGGGCAAATAGATTCAGTGTATGAAAAGTTCACTACACACTGTTCCCAGTGCCAGGTAAAGTTCCCCATGTGCTTACACACCTATGCACTCCTGCCACATCTACTGACATGGCTTCCCAGCAGGAAACCAACCTCTGCTAAAACACTGCCCATGGTTCCCTCTCCAGAGAAAGCACTGCTGGAGCACAATCAGTGGTACTGGCAACAGAGAGTTAACGTCACACAAAAACTGGAGAAGGCTACTCTCCAAAGAAATTAATGCAGAATTAAAATCACGGCATGGTTCATGTGGGAAGAGATCTGCGGAGGTCACCTTGTCCAACCCCCCTGTTCCAGCAGGGATGCTCAGAGCTGGTTGCCCAGGACCATGTCTAGATGGCTTTTGGGTAACTCCAAGAATGGAGACTCCATCACTGCCTTGGGCAACCTGTGCTTGTGCCACCACCACACTGAGAATTCCTGGGGTCCAGAAGGACCATCAGGGGTCCAGCCTGTGCCGTGGCCTCTGGTCCTGTCCCCGGGCACCCGGGAGCGCTGGGCTCACCTGCAGACACCTCCCTAGAGGTGTCACAGCCAGGGATCCCCGGGCCCGCTCTGCTCCGGGCTGAGCAGCCGCAGCTCCCTCAGCCTTACCCCAGCAGAGACGCTGCAGCCCTGCAGCATCACAGGGTGCTCGGCGGGCTCTCCCAGCTTGTCCCTGTCCCTCCTGGCCTGGGGACCCAGCGCTGGGCATGGCGGTACAGGGTGGCTTCATGAGCACTGAGCAGAGGGCCAGGGCCAGGACCATCCCCCTTCTCCTCTGGCAAGGTTTTGCCTAATGCAGCCCAGGGCATCATCAGCTACTTTTAGGGCCAGGGCACACACTCCTGTCAACGAGCCACAGAGGGACATGATCACACTGTGTCACAGTTCTCATTAAGCAGCAGGTGGTGTTTTTACATTTAAAAGAATACTTAGAGTTCTAAGTTGACGTGTTTGACCACATCCATTACATGGAAGCAGAAAGTGGAAGTAGGCAGAGCAGGAAAAACAAGAACAGATAAAGAAGAGCTGTAAGATTACTACCTGTCAATCCTGGCTGCATGCAGGCTCCTAAACAGTGACTTAGGAGCTTATTGGCACTTTATCTGGAAGAATTCATGATACAAACAACTTCATCCCTAACAAAGGGATGTGTTGTGAGATCTGAAATCTGCGCCCAAAACCAAGTTCCATGTTCTAGACCAGAAGAATGAAGGTTTCACTGACCACGCAAACCCCTGCTTGGGCAACACCACCTAACTGCAATGCAATATTGATATGAAAAAGATATACATGTTCACATCACAGTGCAAGAATTACATGCAGTCACAAAAAACAAGAACATACATTCACTGAAATGCTACAGACTGAGCTTCTCCAGAGGAATCATCTATTCCCAGGAGACAGATGTACACTAGAAAACAAGTCCTCAGAAACATGACTGTGATGATGATCTTCTGTTGTGAGCAGCTCCGCTTAAGAGAAGAAGGGATTGAATCAATATAAATGCACATTCTAAAATGCAACTGGGGCCCACAAGATCAAGAATTTCAAGTACAACTTTCCCAAATTTCAAACTCCACATCTTTGATTATCATTGTTCCACAGCGTGCCAAAGGGACCTTCGGAGATTTAACCTACAGCAAAGCTCACCCTTGGAAGCAGGCACCAGAGTGCAAATACTGCTTGGCCCACACAGTTCCAGACCTAAACCACAAATCTGTCCAGGTTGAGAGGGACCTCTTGAGAAGACAGCTCACCCCCTGCTCAGGCACGGCCAGCCACCATAGGCTGCCCTTGCTTGTTTGTATTTAAGTGATCTTTTCAGAACTGGCATGAAGGAGCTTCCTAAACTGGTGAGGTTCCCAAAGCCTTCAACCAAAGGGCCCTGAGAGGAGGAGACACCTGCAACTGCTGTGCTAATATGAGAATGGGTGAATGAACACCTGGATGACTATAATTCACATCCCCATACCCACTGGGAAAGTCACGTAAAAGCAGAGAAAAAACAGAGCTGAACAAAACTGAAGCAGCAATGCCTTCAGTGCAACACAGAAATAACAATGACCTCAAAAAATGGATGTTCCATAACCTGGAACACTAAACAGAGACATTTAAACCTTTTAAAGTACCTTATTTAACTGAAAACAACAACCAGTCTAGATGACCGTCGTTTTCTGGTGTTTTCATGAATGAGGTGAATCACAGAAGCACACAGAGGGTACTCTGAGCTAGGGAAATAAGTACTAGAAGCAATAACCAGCGTTTAAACCTTCTGCAAAATAAAAATGAGTTTATTACTATCACAGCATAGAAGGAGGAAAATCTTTGCAACAAGGCCACCAAGGTCACCAGTTCTTACCACTAAACTGGACCTTAAAAATCTCACCACTCTCCCCCAGACAGACACACACTGAACATGTGGTCAGCAGGAGGCAGCTGGAACTTCCAACATGGACAGAACCCATGGACTGCCACTCACCCGTAGCTGCTCCTCCTACTTTAAGCTCTGTGCTTACACAAAAACCCAGGGCAGATCTCTGGAACTGTTTCTGCCACTCTAGTAATCACAGCAGCAGCTACAGCATTGTAGCATTACAATTACATCATTGTACCATTACAATTAAAATCAACCTCATGCTATTCAACCCAGTTTGTTCAACAGTTTCTCAAGAACAACCCAAATGAGAAGCGCCTTCACTTGGAGACAGGCTTTTACACAGAGAGTTTCACAGACAACACAGATGCATGGCAGTCAAACCTTTAAAAGAAAAACCAGCCCCCCACTCCCCCCCAAAAAAGTAGCCTGGCTCCAACCTTGGACTTTCTGAAGCCTTCTAGACAAAAAGTTCCACTCAAAACTATTTCCTTGCCCAATCTCATTCCCAGCAGCTCCTGTAATCACAGACAAACCTTACAAATATCTGCCTTAGTTTTGCCAAGTTTCTAAGGAACCAAAAATGTCTGGCTTGGTAGAGAATGTGCTTGACTCACACATGAAACAGTACAGTTAGAAAAGCTAAACTACATCAATTCATGTTACATCTTCCTAAGTCAATGCCAACATGTCATTTTTATGGCAGACTTTTCTATGTCTGATGACTTAAATTATCCATGATTTTCCCTTTAAAACCATACCTGCCATACTTGAAAAAAATAAAAAAGCCAGATCCAAGATATCCTACTAACCTTTTATTTCTACATCACCTCAGGTGTCTGTTAAGAATGTGGAAACCAGCATGACATCTAAAGATCAGGCAACAAAATCCAAGGAAGTGAAGTGATGACTAAAATAAGATTAGTTATGAAAGCATGTCACTCACAGCCTCACTAGCTCAATGCTCAAGCAAAACAGGAGCCTTACACCCTAGATTTAGTGTTTTCAAACCCAAATCACTGTTCAAGATCTAAGGCTTAAACAATCCCCAGCTCTCATATCAACAGCACCTCCTGGTATAACAGACTGTTAGAACAAGTTTGCAAATAACTATGCAGGAAAGCTCAGTATTCCAAGGCCATCTGATGCTGTTCCAACACAGGTGAGGTACCACAGCATCTCCTTGTGCCTGAAGAGTGCTGGTTCGGGCTTCTCCTGTCCTAGAACCAGGGCCTTTGGTTCTGCTCACAGGGGTGACTTGATTTTGGAGAAATGGCTGGCCAGCCCTCAGCCTTGCTGCCCTCAGTGTGGCTGAGCCCAGCTCAGTCAGGTTCCCATTCGGTGGGCTTGCTCCTGGACTAGTCTGCTCGCTGCCGCACTGCCATCCTGCAGCCATCCCCAGGGATGCCTGCCCTCCTCAGGACTCAAGCCCTGACTACATCACCATCCCCCTCAGCTACACCAGATCCCAGACTGAGCTTTCCAGGAGCCTCTGCTCCGCTGGCAATGCAGAGTGGCACAGCACGTCCTCCCACCAACATCTGGAAGGCACAGAGCCCATCTGGTCAGGCCCTTGCCCTTTCCACCACTTCAGCTGATGGCTGGTAGGTTCCCAACTCAGTAGAAACAAACTCTAACCATCAAGAATAACCCTAATGGCAAAAAATAAAATAAATAATTACTTTAAATGTAAACATGGTGTTCTATGCAACAGTTCTATGCAAATTGCAGCACTAAAATCCTTCTCTGGCTCCCACCAGCCCAACTCCCTCCTCATATGCACAGATCTCCCCAAAACCAGAAATTTATCTGGGGAAACATCAATAGCCAAGCTTACTTCAATCCAGGGACTCATTTGGGGCAGGAGGGATCTGGCCATCAGGAGCCAGACACATTCACTGAAACATTCATCTTAAAACCAACACATCTAAGGAGTTCAAACTACAAGCAAGCAATTGGATAGCCAAGCACACAGTGGGGGCTAGTCCAGGGCTAGGTCCCAGCCAAGGGCAGCAGAGCAGCAGCAGGGAAGAGCCTAATGGATGTGGGAAATTCAGCTGGGCAGAGCTCAGAACAAGGCATGGCTTGTTGACATGCAGGAGCCGGCATGCACAGGGCCCGTGGACTAGCACACGCTAAGAACATGGAGAGGGAGAAAACTAACAACCAGGAGACTTCACAAGGGCAGTGCTCCCTCTCTGTAAGGCTCTGGCCAAGAGCACAAGGAACTGTTTGCATCCCAGCACAGAACACGAGCTCTCCAAGCAGGATGCACCTAAGCCAAACAGTTTTACACACAGCCTTATAGCAAGGGAACACTGTAAATACATCAGTGTGTATGTTTGTGTGTTACAAATATAGATACACACACATATATATATAAATATATATATACAGATACACACAGAGAAAAAATCATGTACATGACATAAGTGGAGTCACATCACAGGAGCGGAGAAGTTTGCTCACCATTAGCAAATATCCTATGAAAGACTGTTGTAACAGAGCAGCCCGTGAGCGGGAAGTAAAACGAGATAAAGTCAATGAGTTGGTGAACAGCAAAGCACTTACATCCATAGAGACAGCTGGGTCAGAGTCAGAGCACACAAGGACAGGACTGCGCACCGGGCCCTGCCTCCAGCCACCTCTTCAAAAGAAATTTACCTAAGGAACATCAGAGTTTCTACCTGAGAACCAGACCAGGCAGGGGAGACAAGGCATCTCTGACCAAGCAGATGATTATGGCTGACTCTGAGACCAAGAAGCTGGAAATTCTGTTCTTCTGTGAGTGTCCTATAGTCCCACCCACCCCACCCCTTCAGCAGAGAATTCCCTTTCTCTACATCCCATCAGCTTCTGGCCACTGATCTCAGCAGGAGAACCCACACTTACACATCTGGCCACATGATGCGACAGCAGAGCTAACACCCGTAAGAGTCCTGGCCCCATGGCCTGAAACTGAGGGCAGACTGAGCAGACACAACTAAACACAGAGTCTAAGGTCAGGTGTGGTGCAGACAGGAGAGATGCATAGAGGCAATGCCTGGAGGCACAAGTAGGAAATCTGCACTGCACTCCACAGAGCTTCCTCTGTGCTCCATCAAGGTCTCACTCTGCATATGCTGATACATCACCATGTCTCAGGGGTACCAGAGGACACTGAGACCCTCCAGCTTGAGGCCTCCCTTCTGCTGGGGCACTCCAAGAGCTGCCCAAAAGGATTTCTAATTCAAATACATCACTTCTTTCCACCTGTGAATGGTTCTTACGCTGCCAGTGAGAACTCCAGGAAGAGCTCCCAACAATGCCAACACAAGCAGGCAGCAGCACCAGGCACCCTGTCCGTACACGCTGTTCCTCCCGCACTCAGAGCAGCTGTAGCCTGTCTCAGGAACACACCTGGCAGCACATCCCCTTGCTAGACATAGACAGCACAGACACCCACAGAAACACCACTGTGTGGCACGTGGGCTCTGTGAAGAGTACACAGGGCACAACTTGGACTTATCACAAGGAATCTGACCACAGCTCCACAAAGAGGGTGGAAAATTCCAGTCTCTGGGAATACCAGTGCCAAGTTTAAGAGCTGTGTCTTTCCTATCCTCATCACAAGTTCTCCAAAGCTCTCCACTCATTTGAAACTTATTCTCCTAAAATCTATTAACTCTGCACTTTATGGCACTGGAAAAAAAAGATTAGCAAATGAAGGGATTATGGATGGCTTTTGCATTTAAGCATTATGCAAAATCTTCCTCCTTCCCACTCCCTTTTTCTTCGACAGCTGACCCCCAGTACACAGATTTACATACTGAACGGACAAACAGTGATCAGTCCTGCCAGTGCACATGCTCCTGCATCTGAGGGAGCAGCAAGGAGCAAAGGGCTGTTCCCACACCTGAACACGTGTCACAGGAACCACTGTCAGACATTTCCAGTGTGACGGTGCTGTCCCGGCACACCCTCCCCCAGCAGACAGCGGGATGTCCTGCAGCGCACACCAGTAGCTGCAGGTTTTTGCCCCACATTCAGCAAGTATTCTCTTTGCCAAAGCCATAGGGAGAGGAACTTTGGGAGCAGCACCCAGCACAGTACTGGGGACAGAGACAGCACCAAAGCACAGCTCATAGTGCACTGAATACTTGTTCCCCATAAATCCACAGAAATTACTGTCCTGCTGCTTTTAAGTAAACACAGGAAAGTGCTCAGATACCAGCCAGCTGTACCAAACAAGGACAGGAAGCAGCAAACACGAGCCTGGCATTGTCAGTGACCCTGGAGCAACTGTTGTTCCAGGACCCAAAACTCAAACCCAGCCCACATGGCACTGCAAAGGCAGCAGCGCCAGGGAGAAAGGCTCAAGCTCCAACGCAACCAGCAGTCCTGGGGATGTAGCTTTGCCTTTTCTGGTTGGGTGGGCACTGCAGGAATAGGAATACATCCTGCAACACTGCCAACTCTAATTCCAGCCTGCACTAGAGCCACAGCTTTCCCATCTGGAGGATTCCTCTTTTGACCACAAGCCCACTTGGACTCATTTACTTTTTTATTTAGGAAAGGACCAGAATCTTCTAGATCAATTACTTCACTTCTGAATGTGAGGTTAGACAGGCAGCCCGCAGCTGTGGAGCAGAGAGGTCTGCTCAGGAACAGCTGCACATGAGCACTGCAGCTGCAGTCACCCTCCAACACATCCTGCAGTTGTACCAGCACGGACACCCACTTCTCCTGGCATGAGCACACACATGTGACTGCCATGTCCCTCCTGCTGCACCTGACAGAAGCAAAGCTTTGTAAAACTGAAGGGAGCAAAGGTGTAACTGTGCTGAGGCCACCATTTGTACCCCACACCTGAAGAGCCACCTTCCTTCTACACAGCCTCTGAACAGCACCACTGCAGTTGCATGCTCCAGGAACAGCAGGCCTGATGACCCGCAGGATCTCCCTCTGGTGAAAGCTGTGGCTGCAATGCCAGCTCCATGGGTTTGGTTTCACAGACAGTGCTGGCTGCCCTGCAGAAAGATGGCAGGTGCATGATACTTTGAAACTAAACTAAAAAAGGGAATTTCTTGAATACTCAAGTCTTCCCATCAGTCTGAACTGAGTGCCAGGGAGTCTGCCAGCATACAGGTACTAGGTGTACTCACTCTTGGAAATCTCTCCCACTTGGACAAAGTCAGGAAAACACAATGACATGATGACATCAGCTTGTGTGAAGAGCAAGTCCCCAAGTTTACAGGCAGGTCAGGAGCAGAGTGCTCCTTCTGCCATGACCCCGTCTCCCTGGTACAACAACAAATCTGCTACCCCCGTTCTGGAACAAAACAACAACACAGGAGTTCTCTGATGGGAAGAAAAGCCACAGGTCTGCAGCTGATGGAGAGGCTATTTCTGGACGACAGGTGATGCAGAGCATCTTTCCCTGTACACTGCCACATCAAAGCAGAACTCACACAGACAACAGCTCCAGGAAAGCAAAGACCTATTCTTCAGATTGAGAATACTTGCAGAAGTTGAACAACAGGTAGCAAAGCTGTCCCTCGAAAGGTCACATCAAGGTGTGAAATAATGCATCCTGACTGCAGACAGATTTTTAGAGACATAAATAATGGGAAATAATGGGAATAATGGGAAAAAACAGAGCATGCAAGGATGCTCTGCACTGCCAGGAACATCACTGCTTACTTATGAAATAAACCATTTCAGCACAGGGTGGCTGCCCAAGCAGAGCATGTCTGTGCCAAACAGGCCCAGTGCAGCTCAGCAACCTGAAGGCAGGCCCATGGGAGGGATGCTGGATAAGCCACTCGCTGCATTCAGTCTGTCCACTTTATTATAAACATGGGTTGCTACAAGCAGCACTCTTGTGGCTTCATGGACACAGCTCCGCAGGCAGCTCCCAAAGCTCCACAGTGCTGGGAGGAGAACTCTCTGTGTATTAACATGAAAATCTGCAGAGCAGATGAACCCACAGATGATGTGCTTACAAAAGCTCCAAGTTTCAGCATAATTTCCTGTGTCATCCCCTTGAGACAAAAAGCTAAAGAAGAGGCTAAGAGGCAAACAGTACCCAGTATCAGTCTTTCCTGCACCTGACAAGGGTCCAATCACCAGTGAATTCTGCTCCCACTCTCTGGCACATCTGATGTGTGGAGGTGGAGAAGCGCATGTACACACATGCCTATCGTGCCAGGGAACCTGGAAAGGAGTAGATGCCTTTTTCTGTTTGGGCAGTCTGTCTGATAGGCAGGGACACCCCCAGGAAGCATTACCTGACCCGATTTTGATCAGTCCGTTGTGCTGGATGAAGATGGTGTCACAGGTCAGATTGCCATGGATGATGGGGGGATCACAGGAGTGGAGGTAGCTGGAGACGCAGAACAGAGCACAGGTCAAGGCCTTGAATCCTTCCCTTCACCCCCTCCCATGTCAAGAAACATCAGAAGAGAATAGGAGAGCAAAGGGCACATGCCAGGGATCTACAGTAGCTAGGAGATACAATTCAGTGACTGTACATCAGCCTCTAGCTGAGAACCAGGAACAAATAGGAATTGTCTCTAATGAATCTCCAGAACATGGGGGGGGGGGGGGGTGCAAGAGAAAGCTTTCTCCTCTCATTTCCTAAGAAACCAGGGTAACAGAGGTAAAGACACAATTTCATCCAACCCAGTACTGCTGAATGGATTCTAAAAGGGTTACAATTTTATACCAGAAGTATCAGAGCCTTATTCTATCCCTACTCATAAGAGACCAAAGAGGCACTTAACACACACAGCTGGGCATGCTTGCCAGCAGGCACAAATAAAGCTTTTCAGTGCTGGGTCCCAGGTACACTCTGTTTTTTGCATCTCACTCTGCTTGGGTTTATGTTAGCAGCTAGCACAAATGAGGACAGTCAGCTCCCAGAAGCTTATTAGAACCCAAACTATTCACCAATAGCTGTAATTTAGCCAAGTGGCACCAGAGTTTTCTCTATGGAGTGCAAGCCATGCTCTGTCATTCAGGCTATTGTTTTTCTAAGGTTCTAATTAGCTACTCACCAACTCTAGCTCAGGTGGAAAAGAGTTTTTAAAACCAAAACCACATTCTACTCAGGTGTATTGCACTAAGATGGCTGCAGAAGAGCTCCATCATCAAGAAATGTACACACACATCTAACGACACCATGCTTCAATATCCATGAATCCACTGCCTGCAACAGGGCTGCAGCCTGCCAACTCTATGGAAGTTTTTCTCAGTCCTCTCACATGGAACTTGATTTCCCTGTCATCTTTGCAACATCCTCCTGACCATGGAGAAACCCGGGTTTGTAAAGCTGGATACTCTGGAGAGCTCCCTAATACTTAACTGCCACGCTCACTGGCACATCAGTCCCAATTGCTGGGATCTCAACATCACTACCCCACATACCTGAGAGCAGAGAGGATCTGGGTACACCACCGCTTCCATGCCTGCAGACACAAGAGGAAAAGGATAAAAATCATCCACAAGGAGCTAATCTGTAGTTCTGTGATTCACAGCCCACTCGTAGGAAGCAATACACACTCCAGCTTTTACTCAGTGCAGGTGTAAAGAACCAGTACTCTTATGGTCAGCTTGTTTCTACATATTCCCATGGGTCCAGAAACACACTTGTCCTCCAGACACCTTCCCCCTTTCCTGTGAGGGCCCCTGCAGAGGGACATGCCTGTCACACCACACCTAAGAAGCTGCAGAGCTGCTGGCAGTAAAGCAACCAGCACAGAACCGCTTACTGTTACAGAGAACCTGCAGCTGAATTAGGTTACAGGGACACAGGGGAACTGCAGCAATGTGTTATCACCAGTTCTCATTGGGATCCTCTGCTGAAAGGGCTTTCCAGCGGCTGATGGCGCTAAAGAATTATGATCATACAGGAAAAAACAGTTACCTTTTCATTCATAGTTTTGTGGTTTTTCTTTGTCTTCTTCAGGAACTGTTTCAAGCTCCCTGAAGACATGTACTCAGTGATGAAGATCACCTGTGGGGCAGTATGACACATTACCCTCCACCTTGCTAATTACCTAACAACACACAATGAGAACCCAACAGCCTGATGGCTGCACTTACCCTGGCCTTGTTCTCCTTCACATCAGCCCAGTATTTGTGGAACTTCACAATGTTGAGATGATCCAGCTGAATTAAGTTGTCAAACACTGCTTTAACTTTTTCCTTAACAATCGGAAAGACAAAGACATGTCATATCAGAGACCACACCAAATATCCTTCTTTCTTCTTGGGTCTTGGTCCCCTCAAATACTAATGTATATGTCAAGCCCCTATGCTAAGAACAGACAGAATCCCATTTTCTTCTGCACTGCATCTCAGCAGTGTGGTTTGATTGCCATGTCTAAATGAGCACAAGGGCTCATGGAAATAGCACAACAGTTTTCCAGGACATTTCCTATACAGGGCAGGCTTAAGACAAATTTGCTACATTTGGACAGCACAGCATTCCAAACCCAGCCAGTAATCCACACAAAAACTCCCCAGTATCCATAATCCCACCCCAGAGTAAGGTATGTTTCTCACATCCTATTGGGAAACACATCAACTTACTTCCTGAAGCTTAAAGTTCTTCCGCTCAGAAAACTGAACCTCATTCCAAACAACTTCCACACCTTCCTCCGTATCCATGGCCAGGTAGGCACTGTCAATCCCCGGGACGTTGCGCTGGTTCACCTGGACAGAAGGGTGGAGAGACCTGTGAGCTCTAAGCCAGCAAGACCAGATCATTGCCACGCAGCACTCATTGGAGAATTATGAACTCTGCTCATTAACTTTTAATTAAATGAGAATTCCAGGACAGGATTTGCACATGTATCTTGGAGCAGGGCATATCCAAAATAGGAGTCACTGTAGACCACGTGAGCAGCAAGTCCTGAGCATACCGGTGGGAAAACCTCTTGTGCACAAACGCTGTGCTGTAGCAAAGCTGCCTTCTGACAACAATATATTAGATTTTCATGGTTCAGGACACCTGTAGTTCATTCCACCACAAAAAAAAACACTCCAAAAATACGAAACAGATACAGAAGTGTCTCAAGAACTCAGATACAACTTTGTGGAGGAATCCTCTGAAAGGTGATGACACCTGAAACTCAAAGCACAGAGGAAGGAAAGGGGAAAGCTGAAGCTTCAGAGGTGGGAACCAATGACACAAGGGAAACCACTACAGTAATTTCTTTAGTTAATGATTGTAAACATTGACCCAGCACCAGTACGTCGACACTGAATATTAAAGACACAGATGAGCACTCAGAAAGCAGCAAGGTAAGGGGAAGCGATTGAGAGTTTAGAGCCCAGCACAAGAATGACAAGGGCTGTGGGAGGACATTAGGCTGAAAGACCTGCAGAGATCAGAGGTGAACCTCGCTCCCAGCAGCAAAGTTTTCCATAGCATTGTTTTTCTTCAGATATGTAGCGGCATTCAGAGATTAACATGGTCTCTTCCATCAAACATCCATGGCATTTACTGTAATGCCTTTGCCAGGCAATTTCACAGGCACACAGCAGTCACAGTCATGGTGAACATCCCACTGCACCAGGAAACGTGCAGTGATAGAACTGGATTCATAGCACTTAGAGAGGACAAGAAGGTAGAATTCACCTTTGAATTGTCAACTGGCAATCATTACTGTTCCCATCCGCCAAATACACACCAAGAATCATTTCACAGATTCATAGGATTACCTGAGTTGGAAGAGACTCACAAGGATCACTGAAGTCCAGCTTCTGGTCCTGCACAGGAAAACCCCAAGAATCCCACCCTGTGTCTAAGAGCATTGTCCAAACACTCCTTGAACTCAGACAGGGCTGGTGCTGATTACCAGGCTTGGCAGCTTTCAGCTGATCCAATTTCCCTCCGTAGGTAACTTTTAACACAGATTTGCCTGGCAAATCCAGACTCATCTTCTACCACCTCCAAAACCTGGCCATTTCAGAGCTCCTCCTTCTCATATTGTGTCACCTTCTCTTCCTTCACTAGGGAACCCATCAGCATCCTATTGCTGGAAACTTCTCACCTTATATAAGAGCTCCCTCAAAAATCCCTTCTCCCTTGGCAGCCACTTCCACCTGATCAAATTTACCCAATTTCATCATTCCAGTTGAGTTACTCTATCCCATTCTACTCCTTCCATAGCCTGACAACACAGAGTGACAGGCCACCAATACAGGTGGGATTCTTTATGATCTCCCAAGGGACTCTGAATAGGCCCAATGACATTTAATACCCTGCAGGTGACACACTGCAGTGAGAATTGATGCCAAGCACAGTAAAACCAGAGTGATACAGACATCTCTGGCAATTCAGCAGTAAACAAGTATGACACAACCAGCTAGCTGCAAGCCATGGCACAGGCAGGAATAAGGGGTACAGGCCATAATTACATAAGGACAGCTATGGAAAATCATCACAGGAGGTGACAGCCAAGTATGAACCACCCCACTTCCTTCCACTTGAGCCGCCTACACAACTGAGGGGTGAAAGGGCTGAGATTTGGCTTGGGAAGATGTTCACATTGATCTTAAAAACTTGATTTTTTAAATATGTATATATATACACACATATATATACATATACATATATATGTACATAAACATACTGATACCAACAGGCCAGGCCTGTAATGTTTCATCATTAAAGAAAGCTGAAGGAATAAAAATAATTAAGGATAGAACATTTATTCCTTCAAATTTTAGAAAAACCAATATCTTGGGGATGACAGCAGCATAAAAATCACCCAGTTCAATTACTAAAGCTGAATGGCAAAAAGCTTTAACTTCAGGGAATTTTAAAGAAGCCCAAGGCAGCAGAAAGGCAAGTGTGTGTGAGCAGTGCAAGGACAAGGTAACAGCCACCACACAGACACCCAGTGCCCTTGCATCCCTTTGGATTCTCCTTCTTCATCCCACTTGCTGCCTGTTCACAGAAACATCAAGGTTAGAAAAGACATCTAAACCATGGAGTCCAACAGTTAAAGCCCTCTATTGAAAGGCCTCCAGCTTTACTGGATTGAGTAGGTCCTCAAGTACTAGCAGCTACTGAAAATCTGCCCCAATAACGCAGCTGGGGCTGTGGACTTGTCACATGTCCCACTTCTGGCCAAGCTCCCCAAGCATAAATTACTTCCATGACTCACAGGCAATATTCCAGAGCACCAGATATGACTCAAGACACCAAACCCAGCTGACATCACCGATGGCAATTCTGTTCCTCAGGAGATTCAACAGCTTGGGGAGAAGAGTAAAAGGGGAAAAATGCACAGACGACTGAAAGACAACAGCTTGCCAAATCTCTATCGCACATCCCTTTCCATTCTCAGCAAAGCAGAATCCTAAACCCTCCTGAAAGCATTGAGATAATTTATTACTCTGGTGTTTGTCCCAAACAGCCCCCAGGCTAGGCAGCTTTTACACTCTGAGGGAGGAAGTGACCTGAGCCCAGCTTAGCCCAAATTTCTGCAGCACAGCAGAGGAAGAAGTTCCACCCTACAGAAGTACCAACACAGCTCTGAGTCCATGTAAGCAGGAGGCAAGGAAACTCAAGAAGAATTTCAAGTGAATTACTTAAAGGAGTATGGGTGGAGTGGCACAACAGCTCTAAGGGAAAAAAAGTCTGGAAGTTAAATTTCCCTTTGGAAGGTTATCCCATTGTCCAATGCATATTTTTTTCTATATCTCTCATACATCTCTGTATCTGTTGCTGAAAGAACACAGATTTTTGGAGAGACATTCTGTAGTTCACATGATCTGTCAATTAAACAAAAAATAAAAACAGCCTAAATCACAAGTGACAGCAATTATTTACAATCTAGGAAAAAAAGGTATAAAAACTGGGGAAAAGTCCACAATAACTACAGTATCAGTACAGAATGGACTTGCACATTGAGAAAGAGCTGGGGAGTGGCAGCACACCAGGCCAGACCCTCACAAGAAGCCCCAGATCTGGTTCAGAGTAGCATGAACATGTTATCCAGTTTCCCTGGCCAATTGTTTAAGCCAGAGAAAGGTGAAGGCTCTGCCCAACCACCTGGCAAATGACTGGGTCTAGAGATAAGAGACCCCCAGAGCCAGCAGCTGGGCTATGAGGAGCTCAACTTCTCCTTGAGCCATGGGGAAACAAAAAGCAGCAAATTTACCAACAGAAATTGAACAAAAAGGGCTCTCTGGGGTCTGAGGCTAATCCAGAATGTAACACAATAAAGAATGCCAGGTCCACTGCAGGCAAAGGGAAAAGAAATCCAACAAAGCAAAGAAACAATCCCACTTAATGTTTTAATTAAACTGACACATTGGCCTTGGCAATTACAGTCATGGTAGTAAAATGCTTGAAAGGCTTTAATTCAACAAGAAAAATGAAAATAACCAGGGTAATTTAACAGTGGCAAGGAAAGGAAGGTATTGATTATTACCATGGCTGTACAGACCACCTCATGCAGCAACTAAACTGTAAGGAAAAGACAATCTGACCATCAGCAATATAATAATTAGTTCTTCCAGACATGCTGCAACAAGTAGCAAGACCAAACACATCAGCAAGAAGTTAGCCTGTTAACCCAATGGACACATCTGGACCACTTAAAGACAGGGTTAAAAGTCCTCCATGTGTTGAAGTTCTCACTCGCTCATAACTTCACTGCACTAGTTCAGGAGATGCTATGCTGAAACCTGAGCCAAAAACTGACACATGCTTTAGGCACCGACAGTGTGTGTCCCTGTCACCTCCCATGGGTCCTGCTCTGTGCTGACTCACGCGGCTGAGCCCTGCTGGGAGCCAGGACACCCTGCATGGAGCCCAGCGCCCTCCTGCCAGCCAGAGCTGCATCTGCTCTACAGGAAAGGGGCAAGTTTTGAACCACTGCATGGTGTCACACTGCCCGTGTCACACCACCATTCTACAGGCTGTCACCCAGTGGCCATCCAGCCTCTCCAAAAGCACTCTGACAATTCTGGCTAAGCAACACACTGCAGGACAGACCTAACTACAAATTCCCGCCAGGTAATTCCCTAGGCAGTAGATCAGCAGTTTACAAAACACCAAAGTATGACAGGAGTCAAGATACTTTGAATAGAAACAGCACTTCTCTGGATACAGTCACTGAGATCAGAAAAGCGATTCCCCCAGCACGACCAAGGCCACCACTAACCCATCTCGCAAAATGCCACATCCATACAACTTTTAAATTCCTCCAGGGATGGGGATGCACCCCTGCCCTGGCCAGCCTGTGCCAAGGCTAGACAAATCTTTAAGGAAGGAATTTTCCCTAATACCCAACCTGAACCTCCCCTGGCCCATCCTGAAGCCATTTCCACTTGTCCTGTCCCTTGTTCCCTGGGAGCAGAGCCCATCCCTCACCTGGCTGCACCCTCCTGTCAGGGAGCTGTAGAGAATGAGAAGGTCCCCCCGAGCCCTCCTTTCTCCAGGCTGGACCTCCCACAGCTTCCTCAGCCACTCCTGGTGCTCCAGCCCCTTCCCCAGCTCCGTTCCCTTCTCTGGACATGCTCCAGTCCCTCAATATCTCTCTTGTTGGGAGGGGCCCAGAGCTGCCCCCAGGACTTGAGGTGCGGCCCCACCAGTGCCGAGTATCCCAGAGGGAGACAGGCATCATTCCATCTATTTAATGGATACCAGAAATCAATACAAATTGCCTAACACAAGACCAAAGGGACGAGCACTCAGTTTCACTTGGTGCTTCAAAACAAGCAAGCAATCCAGTGGAGTCCAAGAGCTCAGTCATAGTGAGCTGGTCTGTGGGAGGAGGAAGAGGCAATGAGTCTTCATCCCTAACTCCCAAAGGGAAACAGAAACAGCACAGCAAAATAAATAAGGCAGTGTGGAAGAAAATATCTATAAATAAGCCCATTCAGACAGTTCATCAGGAAGGTTCCGGTAACTGCACTGGGGCAGTAAGTTCAGATAAGTTCCAGCAGTGTGAAACTCCAAGGAGAGAGGGAAAACCAGACAGGATAAACTCCACGTGAGCTACTCCCAGTCTGCTATAGCCCATCCTCTTCTTCTGTGATACTTTCACTTGTCAGAGAGACCTTCAAATCACTGCCGGTAACTCTGAACAACATCAGTCACACAGGAGGGGTTGAAAGATCAGTACACTGAACAGAAAATGCCATAAAAATTGGTAAACTGTGGAAGTACCAGTCTTGGAAACAATCCCTGAAGCCACATGAAACACTAATGAAAAGTGAGTATTTCATGTTTTCTGATAATACTGGAAAAAGCAGGCAATGAGGTGAGCAAACATCATAATTTAAACAGGATGATGAACACTTGATCTTGACACACATCTAGAAATTGCAAAGCTGACTGCCACAAGATGTCAGAAGTAAAAATGGCTGCAAGGTGAGATTATCAGTAATTTTGAAATGGAATAAGAATATTTGAGTACACTATTCATGGGATGTTTGAGGGAAGTTCCAAAAGTGTGGAAAAAGAACAATCAAGACAAGTCTCAAGCCAAGCCCTGAGCCTTGTCACCATCACCTGTACTGCCTTTTTCTTAAACTATTTTTCAAACTATTTTCCGTGCCTATGTGCTTCTCAGTCTTTGTGTATGTGCACAGGCAAGCACACACATCTGCAAGCAAACTTCACACCAGACAAGCCAGAGAGTTGGGACAAGAGGTCTTGGGGTTGGATTTTGCAGAGACAGAGGGCCTGGGAGACAGGTACTAGACACCTGAAATGGGATTTTTCCTGAGCACTGATAAAGAGAAACAGGATACAGCTATTCCTGTCATCCACATCACCATGGCATGCTTGAAAATCACCATGCTTTCATGGCTAACATACATCTGGCTGTGCCTCTGTCTATCAGGATTTGCCACGCAGCCTCCCTGCAGCGAGGATCTGGAGTCAGAGCCAGCACACAGCCTCTCCCCTCTGCTGGCCCAGCAGGAAGCCTCTTCCCAAGCCCAAGCTCCACCAAACCTGTGGAGCAGCTGTCAGGATACCATGCTTGCTGCTTGGGCTTCCCAAGACAGAGGGCTGACAAGGGAAGGCTTTGGTGCTGCTGCAGACCACAGCATTTTTAGAACAGTTCTGTAAGGAATGCAGAGAGAAATCCATCCCTCAGTCGCAGGCAGCCGGAGTGTCATCAGCACCACCAGCCTCCCAGGAGCGCTGGAGAGCAGCAGCCAGCCACCCCTGCTCCAGCCACTGCCACAAGGAGCGAGTGCCAGCTGTCCGTCACAGCCTGTGAGCAAGGACAGAACAGGGCTGTGACAAAAGCTCAATCCCCTCTGCACCCTGAAGTGCCCCTCAGCTCATTCTGGCACATCTCAAGGGTTCATTTCTTTCAGGAAGCCCCCACATGAGCCAATAAAAATGTTAAAAGGCTTCACATACTCCCTTCTTCTTAATACCTTCTCTGTGGCCAAGGAACGCTATAAAAACTACAGCACGGCATTAGTTTTCTCCACCAACTGGAAAAAAAAACAGATCCATTGTGAAAGCCTGTCAGGGAGCTAGCAGCCCTCTCAGTGCCAGCTTGCTTGGAGGACTGGTAGGACTGGTGCTTATCTTTTACTACCTCAGCAAGTTTCTTTCCAGTCTCAACAGCAGCTGAGAAAAACCAGGCTCCAGCATCCCAGAATCCAAACGCTCAGTCTGTTAGCATTTTTTTCTCCAAGAATCCTGCACTCTGTCCCCTTGAAGAAACACAAATCCAGAGGTACAAAAGTCACCAATTGCCTTCAAATGAAAAATGATTCAAGCAACTGAGACTCTCCCTAGAAGTCAGAAGACAACAAAGAGATAAAGATGCAGCAGACACAGTGTTTCACTTCCTGTCTCTCTGAGTTCAGGTCCTCAAGAATCACAGCTCTTTTCTTAACATTGGATAGTTCCAGCATAGATCGAAAGCATCTGTAAGCCTGAGCACTGAAATCCAACTGTAACGTCCAGCCATCAGCAGCTGAGTAGTGCCAATCCAAATGACAGACACACCTTTCATAGAAAAAAGAGAACAAACTAATGGCAGTGTGCTGCCTAAATTAATTTTCTGAACTTCCAGTATCCAATGAAGAACAGCAAGACTGGAGTCACATGCACAGGTGCACACTGTCTCAAACTCTGCTTCCTGAGTTCTGCTCCTGACCTGACAGCCAGGGCCACAGGGAACTCCACCCATCACGCTGTCGTAATCTGCACGCCATTGTAAGGGAAGCTGTGAAGGGCTGCAGCTTTCATCTAACTATCTGACGGTGAAAAATCCCAGACAGAAAAACAAGAATTATTCAACATGACAACGACTGCACGCACAGCCACACTGACACATGAGGCATGTGCCCAGAGATAAGGCAGAAACAAACATCTTGATCTCAGCAGTCACTGAAGTGGGGCAGAACCTGTAAAGTGCAGCAGGGGAAAGTCCAGCAGCTGAGTTGCAAATGAGCCACAGAGCAACAATCAGCCACAAGGTCACTGATGGCTACCAGGAACTGAAATGTCACCTTCAGCCACCCCAAAAATCCCCCTCAACACTTCAGAATCCGTGGGACAGATTCACAACCCCTGTGCCTGCCGTCGGTACAGGACAGCATGATCAGAAGTGGGACAAGTTTCCAGACGACGGACAGGACACGAGCAGGGCTGCAATAACAGCACAATGTTCTCCCACTGCTCTTGAGGAGCCTGGCATATTCTCTGGGAAAGGGTAAAGGTATTTAAGCAGAGACCAGTGCTCATTCTCCCATTTTCTCCCTCTTCTGCTCTAAGTGCCAGGCTTCACATTCTCGCAAACTCTCCTGCGAGAGAGAGGAGGTGCTGTGGGGAGCAGCACCAGCCCAGGCTGTGCCTCGTGACAAGCTTACAGAAGAGGCAGCGAGGCCCAGGCCTGTTGGGCCTTCGCCCTCTTCACCTTGACAGACACACTCACATACACCCCGAAAAGGGGACCTGCTTGTGCCCACACATGCATGACACAGATTCCTTCTTACTAAAGTATACAACAAAGAAGTCAACAAAGTACTTCTTATAAAGTCTTGGCTTACACAGTCACACGGTGTTTTCCTCCCCAGAAAAGGTACAGAAAGAAACTTGGTCAATAGACTGCTACCACACACAGCAAACCCAAGGACATCGCCATCTAGGAAGGGTTGAGCCTCTCCTACTCACATGAGCTTGCCAAGCCAAACACCAGAACCCTGGGCTGAAAATAAAGATTCTGCTGCAGCAGAGCACTTTTCCTACAGTTATGTGTCATGTGTGTAGCTTTCAGGGACAGCAGACATGAAGCTTTCAGTTTCAGGTTCACCACTAGCCAGCTTCAGCAGGCTAAACCTGACCTGCTAATGTGGTGCTGCAATCCTGCTCCATTAGGAAGTTTCTATTCCCAGCAGGCACAGCAGATAAGTCTCAAGATACTTGGACAACCCAAGAAAAGTAAGTTATGCATGCATGCTGCCTGCAAGAAGGAAATGGAAATGTTCTGTTACAGCAGGACAGCAGAAACAGAGGGGCTGGTTTTTCAGGGAGAGCAACCAGAAGAGAGCCAGGAGAGCACAGGCTGGGAGACCCCACCAACCCTGTAACCACCCCACCCTCATGCTGTGGGGCCTTGCCCTGTGCTTCAGCCACAGGACAAGATACTCTCTAAAGCCTCACCTGTGTGCTGGTCAGGAGAGCAACCAGAGATGTGGGCACAATTCCAGAGCCAAATTCAGCTCTGGGAGGAAAGCAGCACAGTCTGCAACACTGCAGAAACCACAGGTACTGCTCCATGTTCCACAAAAAAAATGAATTTGGGGACCATAAGCATTTTCTACCTTGTTTAAAAGGGTTCTTAGTTTAAAATGTCACAGAAGCATTTGTTTTTAATAAAACCACTCTGAACTTTTGCAGGAATTACCGTCTTTGCACTACAGAAGCTCCCTGTTTATAGGAAGAATTACAATCAATGAACTCAACACTCAATCCTTTTTTACATCTGAAATTTAAGCAGGGATAGAATACAGAATACAGAACAGCTAGCTGGAAGGGGCCTCCAGAGATTCCCTGGTTCCACTGCTCAACCCAATCAGGGCTGGCCCATGTCACAGCATGTTGGGCATTGTCCAAATGCCTCAAACATGGACAAGCTTGGGGCAGCGACCTTTTCTCCACAAAGCCTGAGGCAAGTGTGGCCCTCTCGGTGAGGAAATGTTCCCTCTTGTCCAGCCTGAGCCTCCCCAGATGAAACCTGGAGCCGTTTCCTGGTGTCTTGGGCCTGGATCCCAGGGAGAAGACCTACAGTGGGACTATCTCCTCTCATGAGCATCTGGTTCTGCTGTGTGAAATAGCCCCAGGATGGGGTTCTGTGCCGTCCCTTCCTGCTCCGGCCTGGACGAGGTTTGCCCTCTCGATGCCAGGGCACATGCTCGCTCCAGCCGAGATGCTGCCGACCAGCACCCAGGTCCCTTTGGTCCCGTTCTGCAGGACTGCGCTCCACCCGCTCCTCTCCCCGTTCAGCCTTGTTCCCAGCACCATTTCCCGTTGCGAACCAATGTACTTTCATTAGTGGATACGGCTCGGCCCGGGCGGCTGCAGCCGAAACACGCGCGCTGCCCCCCGCAGCTCTGCTCGGCGGCTCGGCCAGGACGGCGCCGCCCAGGCTCCCCTCCCCGGGCCCGGCACAGCCCCGAGGGTGTGGCCGCCCCGGGGCGCGGCCAGAGCGGCCCGCAGCCAATGGAAGCCGCCAGCGGTGATGTAACGCTCCGCGCCGCCTGCCATTGGTTGACAAGGCCGACCCGGGAGCCCCGCCCTGGCAGCCCGGCCCCGCCCCGCGGCGCCCCGGGACCGGCCCCGGTTCTTGCCCCGGTCCTGGTTCCGGACGGGCCGCGGGGCGCTAGGGAGGGCCTGAGGCCGCTTCCCCCGAATAGGGAGCAGGCGGCCAGGGCGTGTGGGGACGGCACGCCCCACGACCGCTCCGGGACTGGCGGTGCGGGCACTGTCCCGCCGACATCTGCTCGTTTCGGTAAGCAGGCACCGACATCCCCGGCTCACAGCCAGCCCGCTCCTCCCTGCTCGCGGGCCCTCTCTGCACTGTCTGCGCAGCTCCACCTCTGCTGCAGCGAGTGCATCACCCATGGATGGTAAAAAAATCCTTTTTTTTTTTTTTTTTTTTAAAGCGAGGCCATTACATTTCAAAATCTACACCAGAGCACGGCACTCCGAGCAAGCAGGAAAGAATGTCACACATAAGAAGTACCAGAGCACAGGCAGAACATACTGTCTCACTCCACAACCATGTATGTGCACCCATTCCTCTCCAGATTATCATGTCTCATTGTTTCCACGGTGTCACCTCATCTAAAATCCAGCAGATACTGTCATAACAAAAGATCGGGATTGCATCACTGGGGAAAGCTCGGTAAATGCTTCTTCCAGAGTAACACCTTCTCCCTGCGAGGGGTAGCGAGTAAGAGCCTCTTCACACACTGCACTGACGGGAATAACCAGTGCAGACTGAGCTGTCACACCTCCCCCAGAAAAAGGGCACTCTGCTCTGGGACAGTCAGAATTTCAGGTTAGGACATCTACAGTGTGACAGTTTACTCTGGAGAGCAGGTCAGCCCAAATGATTGTGACAGCAAAGAAAGTCTGATGTCATGCAGTTCAGGAAACAAAAGCCTCTCCACAAGCTGGGGGCTAACTGAGCCACAGATTGACACGTGAAATCCAGAGACACACCAGGATTTCACTGCAGGGTCAGCTGCAGCTGAGGCCGCTCCCAGTCAGACACAAGCCTGTGCAGTCTTGATGAGTGAAGGCTTCAGCAGCAGCAGCCCCAAGCTCACCCAGATCACTCAATAATGTGTTCTGTGGCCCCAACGCCCATCCCTCAACCTGTGGTGGCAGAACAGAGCTCTGACCTCTACAGAGGCAACCTGAAGCCGTAAGACAATCATTCAGCCATGCCGAAATTTCAATTAATTTCATCTGCCTACTGAGGGGGAACTGAACTCCAAAGAAAACACTAGAGCCTTCCAAATCTTATTTGTCGTGTAGAAGAACACAAAAACCCCTGTGTCTCTTTGTGTCAAAATGATCAGTATTAAATAAAACACATTGAAAAGACAACAAAAACAAACCAGCTTTGTTATCAGCAGAGCAAGAGATAAAGCACTTCAGGTATGGAATATATTGTGAAGGACAGAGCCAGAGATTCACACTTCTTTAAAAAAAGGGAAAAAGGAAACTTTTTTTTTATGTTAAATCTACATTTGTAATTAATCTGCAGAGCCTTGCCTCACCAGAAAAGGCACCTTCTGACCACACCATGCCAGCGTTTGGCTCATATTAAACCAAACCCTTACAACTCTCAGCAAGCCAAGGTGAAGAACTGCAGGGAATCCCTGACCTTACTGTGACCCCCAAATTTACATCAGAACAAATGACTCTCTCACCACCGCTGGGGCTTGCACTGCCCTTTTCGCAGTGGTGGACAAAGCAGACAAACCCCTGTGCTCAGCCCCTGACTTGGCTGAGAAAAGCCCCATCAGCACTTGTGCCTCGAGCACGTTGTCTGGCTGTCAGCACCTGCCAGGGCTGCACAGCCTGCCCAGCCAGGGCAGGGGCACTGTGCCAGCACAGAGCAGAAACCAGTTTGTACAGACAGCCCTCAGGAAGAAAAACAGAGCCCAGCAATAAGCGGAAAAAAGGATCCATCCCAAACAACACAATCTAATCTCCTTGTGCCTTTACACAGTACACTGCCAGCACACGCACTGAGCAGTGGGTGCGGGTAGGACAGGCCAAGAAACAAGCCTGTGTGAGCTGGCTGTACTTTATCCTGATTGCAGAGAACAAAGCAAAGCAAAAGCAAGGATTCAAAAGCTGATGAGCCCGGGTAACTGGCTCAAGTAACTGGCCACCTCGGCAGCAGGTATCATCCAAGCTCCCCAGGGAACACCAAGAACTATCCACTCACTGCTCTTCACCATTCCCAGAGAGAAAGATCTATGAAACGCGATGCACACCGGGAGTGCCGGAGCCACTCCCTACTCCACAGCAACAACAGCTGGCCGTCACACCGGCCTGCGGCAGGGGAAGACATCACTGGCTGCGCTCCAGCCGAGACGCTCCGGGCCCGAGGAACGGCAGCCCTGCGGCAGGCGAAGGGCCACCCATCTCCCCGCCTCCCGGGCGCGCGAGGGACCCCCACTCTGGGGCCTAGTTGTCCCGGAGACAGGTGGCAGGAGGACCGGGGATGGGGGGGAGGGGGGGGT
>VZSE01001268.1:31523-54630 GCA_013398275.1 Promerops cafer | reverse complement strand
CCCGCCGCCCCCGCAGTCTGCCCGCGCCCCCCGGTCCGGTCCGGTCGCCGCCGACCGAGGCCGCCGCGGCCGCAATGGGCGCCTACTTGTCGCAGCCCAACACGGTGAAGAGCTCCGGGGACGGCGCCGGGCTCGGGCCGCGCCCGCTGCATTTCGGGTTCAGCGCCATGCAGGGATGGCGCGTCTCCATGGAGGTGAGGGGGTGAGGCTGGCGGGGCGGCGGCATCCACACCCGGCACTCCTTGGGGTCCTGCGCCGACAGGCCCCGACGGCGCCGAATGGCGAGGAGGTCCGGGGGCTCTCGGTCACCTCCTCCCTCCCGAGGCCGGGAGGGGCACTTTGCTTCTCCCGGTGCCGCCCCAGCCTTTCCCGAATTCCACACGGCAGCCGCGTGTTCCGGCTCCTACGTGGAGAGTCGCCCCGTGTCGTGGGGGACACGTGCGGCTGGGTAAATCCCTGCGAGAAATGAGGAATTCGGGGTAAAAAACGAAGGGAAGGAGCATTTGGTGCTTGGGGTGAAGCGCTGAGTGAAGGCAAGTGGGAAATTCTCTGGGAAAATGCCTGGGTTTCTCCCCTGAAATGAAGTGTCGGTGTCTTGCTGTGCTTTCCTCCCTGTTTTTATTTATTTATAGGAAGATCTGTAGGAATATTCTCATGGCTACTCTCAGTCTCCTGTTGCCAGTCCTGCTTTTGCTGGGCTCGTTGTGGGCAGATGAGCTACCACCAGACCCACACCTGGCTAAGGATCCAGGTGTTTGCCCGCGCTCCCCCAGTGTAGGAGGTTGCAGGAACTGCTCTAAAGCTCTTGGTTGGTGTGAGGGCAGTGTGGGACTGCTGGCCCTGCAGGTCTGTGGACTTCAGACCCTCTGTAAGTACCAGTAATGTGCTGGTTTGTTTTCCCTTCTGGGCAGCCAGTAAACAGCTGAATTTGGTAAGGATTAATCCTGGTCCCTGCAGGCACCCCAGGTATATCTCTCAGTGTTTGGTTCGTAGCCCTATGGCTGGCTTGGAGAGGATGTCCCATTCAGGCTGTCAGATGCTGAATTTTTGCAGATACGGGTTCATAAGCCATTTTGTCAGACACTTCACCACTTCTTGGAGTGGAACAGCAGTTGTAGAGGTGACAAATCAGTGACCAGAGGTGTTTCCTCCTTTCTGTGTGTGAAATCCTGGGCTCTGGTTCTCGGGGTAGAAGATGCAGAATTGGTGCTTGTGCTCCTGAGATTCACTCAGAGTATGTGTGTGGAACTGGCTGACAGTGTCTGAGCTGGTCCTTGCCAGTGACCCATGGAGGGGGGAACTGATGGCACGGGGGCATTGCTGGGGCACTGAGCGTAATCTCAAAGGTGATTAACGTGTGTGTAAGCAGCTAAATGCACGCATGGCTCTGGCATTCCTTTGCACAGAGCTGGGATGCGTTGGGGAGCCAGGCTGGGATGAGGGAGAGCAGAATGTCCCTGATTTATAGTGCTGGTGGGCTCACTCAGCCCTCCCACAGCTGGGACGTGGCTCTAACTTCACTTACTTAGGGGCTGTCACTGGTACCATTGCAGAGGCTGGGCGAGATGTGGGTTCTGCACTGCACAAGGTCTCTGGTTTATCCGTGCTGGCAGAGGCAACACTGAGGCTATCAGTGTGGACGTGATTTAGTTGAGTTACCCCAAGAAACAACCAGATGGCAGGAGTTGAACCTGCTGCAAATTGCTTCTGAGCCTGATGGGAGAGAAATGTGTGCATTACACACAGCTGAGCAGTCCATTTAATTGCATTCCAGCACTCTGTGTTCTGCTCTCTGTCTTATTTTGTTTTTTCATTTTCTTCATGTTCAGTTGCACTTTTGCTCTTCTGCAAAGCTTGGAGAAACTCCTGAGCAAATGTTTGTGCTTAATGCTGTGGTTCTGTGTGTGTTGGTGAAACCAGTCAGAGTGAGCACCTGGTAAGACACAGGTATTTTGGGTGTAAAGGAGCTTTTTGTCATGTTGTGCTTGGGCTTTAGGAGCTTTCAAGTGAGGTGGCTTTACAGGGCTGTGAAGAAATACAGTAACTTAGTCCAGAGAGGTTGCTTTGGGAGTAAGGAAATGTTTGGGGCAGATAAAAGACCCCAAGGATAAGGGGAAAAAAAATTGTATTAGGTATTAGAAGCAACAAAGAAAAGGGCTGAAGTAAGTTTTATGGTCCAGAGGAGTGCTCTGGGATATAGTGGGAGGCACAGGATGTGGTTGGTTGGGGTTTCTCCAAACTCTTTGCTCTTGTTTTGACTGTACCCCCACAGTGAGACACCAAATGGCCCCAGTTTGCAGCTTCATTCCTTTCCCAGGTTTAGAACAAAAGCCCTTGCTTCAAAAACTGCAAGAGTTTGGTTCAAAATATGGAGATTTGTTAAATGAACTCTCAGGTTAATTTATTAATTTGCTTATGCATTTCAATTGAATTGAGTGTTTGGTGTTTCAGACACAGTTTTTCACCACTGCCATAGTAACAACTCGGGTGACTGGGGAGAGTGAGGGATCCCAGAAGGCTGGGTAGCAGGGAGAGGACTTTTGGAACCTTTGTGAACTCTTTCAGCGCACAAGATCCCAGTCAGTGAGAGGACAGTCACTGCAACTCCCTGACCAGGGCTGGGGGCTGGGCTGCACGCTGCTAACTGGCAGCACACGGAGGTTCCACCGCTGTGCTCGTGGTGTTGGCAATGCCAGGACCTGGCTTTGCCCTGTGTGCAGAGCCACCAGCCCTCGTGCTTGGAGCAGGGTAGAGCAAGCCCCATGCACAGTGTGGGAACTGAGCCCTCCTGCCCGCATGTGCCAGCCCTGCCCATCTGCCCCCTCGGGGTTGGGGCTCAGTGAGGGGACAGATCAGGACAGGCTGCAGAGGGGGCTCAGCAAGGGCAGCACAGACTATTTTTGGTGCCAGTGCTAGGTTTCCTCCCCAGCAGCATTTGCATCTCTTTAATTACACTGCTGTTTGGTCACCTGGGACTTATCCCAGTTATTTTGTTGTGAGTTTACTGTCTCACTGGCTTCTGTGAATGCTCAGAAAAGTGAGCACTAAAATGCTGCTTCTTGGTTTATCCCTGTTTTCATTTGTTCTCTCCAGTGAGGGCTGGGGAAATTTCCTGCATTACCATTCAGTCATTATTCATTTTGAATTCAGATGGTCACTTGCCTGTTCAGAAGCTCTTTTCATCCCAGTGCCAGCAGTTCCATTGCAGAGAGTGCTACATAAACCCAGAACCTCACTGTTCCTGTTCTGTTTTTACAAGAAACTCTGGAGAGCAAAGAGACCTTATCTGAGGATAAGGTCTTATCTGAGTCCTACATAAAAAAGCAGTAGAGCTCAGTGGTTGCTGGGCTGTGATCTAGTTCTCTGTGTGGGTAAATTTTGGAATATTGCTGGCAGCATGGACGCATCCAGATATTTGAGACTGCTGTCTTGGAGTAAGCACAGTGTTTTGGGGCAATTGTAGCACATTTAAGGTGCTGAACCACAGAAAAGATCACATTGTTGAACATATTACAGGATACATGTTCTTCCTGACTGCAGGCGTGTAGGATGTGTCAGGTGGTGAGGGCTGGACTTGAAAGAATGTCAGGAGGTTAGCTGGGCAGAGGAAGGGCTTAGGAGAAAGGTTCATCTGTGGCCATCTGTTCCAGGCTCTGTGTTGCAATAGCCAACATGAGTTTGCTTGCCTGTAGAGAAAGGAGTTCAGGCACTTGGCTGTAAAATGACGAGGGTGCCTTCCTCAAAGCTGGCTGTTCCACAAAGACCTTATGGAGAGGAGGGCTGTGCACTGTACATGGCTTGTGTTGTTGACCTTTGTGCTTTGTCCAGAGATGAGAATGGAGCTGGGGAAGGGTCTGGAGCACGAGTCTGATGAGTTGCTGAGAGAGCTGGGGAGGGCTCAGCCTGGAGAAAAGGAGGATCAGGGGGACCTTCTCGCTCTCTACAACTCCTTGACAGGAGGGTGCAGCCAGGTGGGGGTCATGCTTGTCTCCCAGGAAACAACGGACAGGAGAAGAGGAAACAGTCTCAAGCTTTGCCAGGGCAGGTGCAGGTTGACTATTGTGAGCAATTTCTTCATGGAAAGGTTTGTCCAGCCCTGGCACAGGCTAGCCAGGGCAGGGGTGGAGTCCCCATCCCTAGAGGGGTTTAAAAGCCGGGTGGCTGTGGCACTTGGGGGCATGGGACAGCACTTTGGGTGGGCAGTGCTGGGGCAATGGTTGGGCTCAGTGGTCTCAGAGGGCTTTTCCAGCCCAAACAAATTTGTGTTTCTATGATTTTCTGTGAGTCTAATGCAATCCCTGTCATTCCAGACCTTTGCTCTCTCTTTCAGGATGCCCACAACTGCATTCCTGAGCTGGACAGTGAAACAGCCATGTTCTCTGTCTACGATGGACACGGAGGTAACTGCGTCCACTTTGCTCTGTCCTGTGCTTCAGTGTGACCCCTCTGGGCTGTCTGTGGCTGCTGGGGCATCCATCTGTTGTTAGGAATTCTGCTCCTTGATGGGAAGCATTTTCTTTGATAGATACCATCAACAGAGTTTCTGAACCTCTTAGGGGTCCTAGGAGGAAGGTCGGGGTTTGATCTGAAATTGAAATCAGATTTGTATTCCATCTTTTATTCCTTTTGAAAGTGGCTGTTTTTATGGTGGATAAGCTGGGCAGGAGAGTCACAGAAGAAAAATCTGAGATTGACTCTAGGCAGTGTGTTCTAGTGGTCACCCAAGGAAAGAGTGAAAATCAAAACAGGCAGATCCATTCCCTGTAAGAGTTCCTTAAACTGGAGCTTGCAGCCATTTCATCCTGGAGACATGGTGGAATCTTCTGGATGAACTAACTGTTCACAAAGTTGTCTAACTGTATTTTAAGACGGTTTCTATGTTTGGTGATTGTTTGCACCATGCATTTTGCATAGAATCATTATTTGAAAAAGATATGGATAAATCTGCTGCCTGGTAATTTCACTGCAGTATCCATGACACAAGTGAATAATCACGCTGGTAGTACTTTTCACTTTTACTATTTTGGACTCTGTGTCTTTTTTTCCAGTCAGAGGAGTCCAAGGCTTGTTTCTGCTTGTATGCCTGAATATTGCTATTAAATATTATTGCTAATATTATTACAGAATTTCTTCTGCCAATCTAATGTAAGAGCTCAAGATCCTGCTGTTAAATCTTGCAAATTATTTTAATTTTTATCATCCTGAGTGATCCATCGTGTTTTACTGATCTCTTTTCCTGCTAATTTATGTAGATGTTGAACAACATAGCTTTTCACGGAGCTCTCCCAGTGGCCATCCTCCATTCTGAAAACTGCTCCTAGCTAACCTCCCCACTTTTCTTGTGGCAGCTTAGTATGGAAAATGTTTGATGATTTATTTGAAAGCTCTTTGAAAATCTATGTGCAGTAGATGAACTTAACTGCCTGTTTCCTCCTGTTCATTGGCTCTGTAACACAGTGTCCAGTTTGTGACTGTCACTGCGGCATATATAGCAAGTAGCTCTTCCAAAGATGTCATCTCAGTCTTAAGAATGTCTTTCATGTCTTGAAATTGTTTTTTTCCTGAACTTCATCTTAGAGTGTGCAGAGACCCATGTGGAGCAGTCACTGATATCCTGAAGGGTATCTTTGAGAACATGGGGGTGATGAGTTGGTGTTGAGAGACAGAGAATGATGAGGAAATGGGATGTAGGGATCAGGAGCTACTCACCTCAGAGACTGTTTGTGTGTATCAGACGAAAATAAAGATAAGGAGCATCTACCAAAAATGGGTCAAGAATGAATAGTATCAAACCATCTGTTCTCCTCTGAGCTCAGTGTGTTGGTTTCTCAGCTGCCGAGGTCTTATTCCATGTGTTGGGTTTTAGGGAGACTTTGAACACTCATGACACTCCTGTTAGTATAGGACATTAAGTATTGTGTTTGGGGTTCTTAAATACAATAGGGAAGATTCAAGATAGACGTCAGGGAAAGGTATGGGATGGCAAAGCACTGGCATGAGTTCCTGACTCATACTTTAGATTTCTAGTGATTGAATCTCTACAGCTCTCCCTAGACAAACCATATCAGAAAGGATATGGATATAGTTGAATCTGAATTAGAAGAATAGCTTTTGCCCATCCCCTACTATTGTGTGATTTTA
Source organism: Promerops cafer (assembly GCA_013398275.1). Classification (NCBI taxonomy): domain Eukaryota; kingdom Metazoa; phylum Chordata; class Aves; order Passeriformes; family Nectariniidae; genus Promerops; species Promerops cafer. The sequence goes on along the minus strand of VZSE01001268.1, from coordinate 48,489 downwards.
TTGATGTGTTAGTTCTTCAGTTTGAAGCAATTTCTTGGGTCTCTCCCATGTAAGAGTTAAGTTTTGGGGTGGGAACCTTGCTAAGCCTTATTAGCTGGCAGTGCAGAAACTGAATTTAGCTTCTCTTATATACCTTGCTCATCTCTCAGCCTGAAACTCTCCAGTAAGCTTCCTGTTCCAGATAGGTTGGGAAAAGTTGTTATTACTGTGTTACTTGAAAAACAGTGAGTTCGGGGATTTTTTTATTTACATATTAGCATTTTCCATTTCATTAATCAGTTTTTCTCTTGCATTTCCCTCTTGCGGACAAGCCTTCCAGTGTTTGCAAGATGTTGCTGGGCCAGTTTTTTGCCTTCCCCAGCTTCTTTTTTATGTGCTCTGGCCTCCCTGCCCCCAGATTCTGGAGGATGATATTTGGGCACTCTGCCCCTTGAGTGGGAGACAGGGAGTGTTTGATCAGTCCCTATTGCTGTCTACTTGTGCTTTAGCCTTTCTTTTAATAACGTGTCTTTATTGACACGTATCTTGCATTGCTCGTCTGTCTTGAGATTTATTTCTCTCTCTTTGCTATTTGTCTTTTCACTGTTTTTAAAAAATTATTATTACTGTTACTGTTTCAGACTTCTCTCGACTCAAAGGCTTCCTGCCTTTTACTCTTCCAATCCATTCCCCAGTTCCACGAGAGGTGGGCAAGTGGCTGGGTGGTGCTTAGTTGCCCCCTGGGGTTAAACCACAAGAGTCCTTTCTTGGCACCCACCATGGGGCTGGAAGGGTTGGAGCTAGTAATGGATAGACCAGAGCATGTCAGGGGATTTGTATCTGTTAACAGCTGCAGGTCACAGTGCTGGTTCCGGTGTTCCCAAGATCAGTTTACCTGACCCACACCATACTCTTTTTTTTGTGCTGTACCTGTTAGAGGCTGGTGTTGGGTCCTGCTGTCTGCTGGACTCTGCAGTGACTAGTGGTATTTGACTGAGAGATCTGTTATTCAAACACTGACCTTGAGCCTCATCTGGCATTTGGGCTCTGCACTGAGGCCACCGCTATCCTTCATGTTCCATCTCATGGAGACAACTAACAATTTTTCACCTTCCCCCAAGAGGTTTTTTTGGAGAAAACACAGAATGGCCAAGGCCTCACAACCCTCACAGGCAAGACTTTCTTCCTAATATCCCATCTAACACTGCTGTCTGTCAATGTGGAGCCATTCCTCCTTGTCCTGTCACTCTAGGCCCTTGTCAGAGGTCCTCTCCAGTGTTCCCAGGTCAGACCCAGTCTCTTTATTCCCTGGATCTGTACCATGAAATGCTTTGCAGCACTGTGTAGCAGTAGCCATTTTGCTGTTTCTGTTCTCTGTCAATGGCCACTTGATCCCTTCTCTGCAGGTGCATTGGAAGAGTCCCCTGTCTGTCCTTCTCCCAAATCTCCCCGCTTCTCTGCTTCCCAGTGTTCCCTTTGCTGAACTGATGTCTGGCTGCTGCTTTCCTCTCACTTCCCTTGCTCCACATTCCTTCACAGAGCCTTGCTCCTGCCTGCACAACTCTTCATCATGCCCAGCTGCCCGCACAGTCTCTGTTGCACTCAGAGAAGGGCAGGGAAGTTGGGGTGTGCAGCAGGAAGATCAGGAGTTGTGTGGCTGGTCCACCCTGTGAAAAACCCTCCTGTGTGAAAACGGTCCTGTAGCCCAAGGGAAAGGAGCCCATGTGGCTCTGGTTGTACCTACAGCCACAGGAAAGCCCCAGGTGCAGGTAGGCTCTGACATGCTATGCCCAGCCACCCACACTGCTATTTCTTTGTACTGTGACAGGGAATGATTGGTCCAGCACAGCCTGAAGATGTTCCTGGACCCTGCAGTGGGACCCTCCACCTGCCTGCAGCTTGCCCTGCTCCTCTCCTTCTTTCTGTACAGTCATTTCATTTGTTTCTCAGTTTCTGGCTCTAATTTTTCTTCTTTGTCAGGTGTGAGCCATGTTCCTGTGTCCTACACTGTTCTTTGCTCATAAAAACCTCAATGACTAGTCTGATCTCTTACAACTCACACTACTCTTTCTTGCCTTGTTCAAGATAAACTACAGAAATTCATCATCCCTCAGTGTTTACTCTTCCTTCTCTCTTAATAGCACCTTCAGGATCTAAACAAATGCCCCCCCCCCCATGCCCTATTCCATACCTGACACCATTACTTACCAAGCTGGGGGAGTTTCTGCCTTTTAAAAATCTCTCAGCTGCTCTAGGATGAGCACTTGACTTGAGCTATCTCTTCGTACTGGTTATCCCCTGTGCTCCCAGCACAGTGTTCTGGCTGCTGTTTATCTTGCTGTGCTTTTTCCTGTACCAAGTGACTGCCCTGTCTCCTGAGAGGTTCATCTCAACCTCTGGGATCTCATTGCCCTTGGTCTGGAACATACACTAGAAGACAGAGCACTTTTTATGTGCTCACTGCGGGTTGGTAATGCTCCAATAGAACCTACAGTGAGCAAAGGCTTTCCTTTCCTTCTGCTTTCACTGACACGTGAAATTAAAGATTTCCAGGTAGGCTGGACCTAAAGAGTCAGCCTAAATGTCACTGTGGGCCTAAGCTCCCTCTCGGGAAGTTCACAGCATTGGCCAGACCTGGTGGTCTGGAGCTCTGAGGTTTGCCAGGGCCATCTGCATACCCTACTGGGAAGGTCTGAGCAGGATCCCCACACTCAGCTGCTGTGTCACTGTTCTGTGTCTGGAGCAGCTCTGGCTTGTGTTCCAGGATCTACCTCAGGAATTCAGTTGCTCAAGAGCAGGTTCTGTCTGGAAGGATCAGCCTCTTTAAATAGTTTCTGCTCTTTTTCAGGAGAAGAAGTTGCCCTGTACTGTGCCAAGTACCTCCCTGAGATCATCAAAGACCAGAAGGCCTACAAGGAAGGCAAATTGCAAAAGGTAAGGAGCCAACTCTGCCCTGGACTAAGTGCCAACACAGAGGAAAGCCCTTGTGTCAGTACCCAATTGGGTGGGGGTTGTCCAGGGAGATGGTGGAGTCTCCATTCTTGGAGCTGTCCAGAACCTGTCTGGGCATAGTCCTGGGCAGCTGACTCTGGGTGTCCCTGCTGGAGCAGGGCGTTGGATCAGGAGAACCCTGTAGGTCCCTGCCAGCTGCAGCCATGCTGTGATTAGTTACAGTGTGCAAGCTGGAAGAGACTGGATTGCACAGTATGGCAGGCAGGTATCCTGTAGGGAAAGAGCAGCTGCCCACTCATGTCTGTGTTCACACACAGGCCCTGGAAGATGCATTCTTGGCCATTGATGCCAAGCTCACCACAGAGGAGGTGATTAAGGAGCTCTCTCAAATGGCTGGGCGGCCACAGGACGATGAAGATGAGAAGGAGAAAGTTGCTGATGAAGATGATGGTAAGTCAGATGCCACTGAACAGACAAGGCTGCAGCTCCAGGACAGTGATGTAGAGCAGCAGGGTCAAGTCTCCTTGGGCAAGGTTTTCTGACCCAATTTCTCAGTTAAATTTTGCCTGAGTTGAGCTACTACTCTCTTAGCACTGTCCATGGCTCTGGGCTGGTGCCAGGGAAACCCTTATCCATTTGCAAGCTTAATGCTATGGAAAACAAAACAGCCTGTCACCATTTTCTATAGAGCTTCCTTCATGGGTTGCAGGGTTCCAAGATATGTCAGGAATTCTGAGCTGGGCTCAGTTGTGGAAGGGAAATGATGTGGTGTGCAGTGCTCAGCTCCTCCTGGCTGGTGGCAGCCACCAAGTGCAGATAGGATTGAAGCAGATCCTGGTCTTTTCAGCAATTCTTCTTCCCACAAAGAAGCAACTGTTCCACCAGCAAGTGGTTGCCAGCCCAGGAGGTGTTTCCTGGGGTGGAATCCTGTGCTGCTCTCGCCGAGTACCTTGTGACCAGCCTTGAGGCAGATGCAAGGTGATCCTGTCTCCTTGAACAATATGTCAGTCTGGAAACGCTGAATTTGTTTCTTTTTCTCCAGCTGACAGGGATGAAGTGGGTGGGTGGTTGGGTTTTCTTTCTTTTTGTTCTGTATTTTCAGGAGCATTTGGGCTATCTGCATTTGTTTTCCTTTTGGGATTAAATAGCAAAGCAAACTATATGCAAGGGGATGTCAGTAGCGAAGCAGTGGTCTTTGGTCCCTGGTCATTGGGGAAAGTCATCCCACTTTCTGTCTAGTCCCACTTGGGAGATGGCCAAAGCTATGCTCTCACCTGTTGTACCTGTCCAAATGACAACTGGTGGGGATCCCTGGAGTATTTCAAGCCCGTGGAGCAGCTGTTCTCTTGTTCCCAGCTGCAGCACTAATGACTAAACCTGCACATGGAAGTGGTGACTCTGCTTCCCTGCAGCTCCCAAGGAGCTTGGGCTTGGCAAAGTGAGGCTCTAGCCCCCGGCCACACACCTGATGTGAACACTGTGCTAGCATCAGCCCTTATGCCTGATGTGAACACTGTGATGTGAACACAGCGCTTATGCCTGATGTAAACATTCTGTGGTGCTGTCAGTTGGCCAGGGAGCACTGGGTCTGGGGCAATAGGGGCACTGGCGGGCTGTGCTGTGGTGAGAACTGGCTTTGCTGTTCCCGTCCTGCTCACCTGTAGCATCTGGGAGCTGTGGGAGGGCACAGGCCTGGCTGTGTGCTCAGAGTCAGCCTGGGGAGCACTGCTGGAACTCTGCCAGCAGCAGCCCCAGCTGGGGCAGCTTACCACAGGACCCAGTGTGGTGGGTATCCTGCTCTCTCACCCTCTCTGTCCTTGTCCCCTCCCTCTTCCATTTGCAGTGGATAATGAGGAAGCTGCTCTTCTGCACGAAGAAGCCACAATGACCATCGAGGAGCTTCTCACGCGTTATGGACAAAACTGCACCAAGAACCTCAAAGCCAAGTCTATAGCTGCAGCTGGGGATAACGCTGTGGAGGGTACAGGCAAGCAGCATGATGGGGAGTCAAATATGAATGGAGAGGCTGACCCAGGGGAGCTTCCCGACCACAAGGAGAGGAAGAACGGGAAGCCAGACGAAGAAATCACGGGTATTTCCTCCACCTCAGACAAAGCCAGCGCTGGAGGCAACAGCCCTGCTCTGCAGAAGCCTGAACTAGGCAAAGGTGACGAGGCCGTCACCTCTTCTACTGGGGAGGCCGGGCCCTCCTGCTCGTCTACGGGAAAGCCCCAGCGCACAACCAAATCCAAATTTTTTGAGGACAGTGAGGATGAGTCAGATGAGGTTGAGGAAGAGGAGGAAGACAGTGAGGTAGGAAACAGCATTGGAACAGAATGGCCTTCTGGCTGGGCAGAATGCGTTGCTTATGGTGGTACTTGAGACAAGCCTCTGGCTCATCCTAGGTGTGTTCCTAGGGGCAGGTGTTTCAGGCTGATCCTTTGAGGCCATCCCATGGGAGTGTTTGGGATTATTGAGCTAACCCTGAAGGACACACCATCATCTTGCAGCGACCATAGCTGATAGCCCCTTGTCCTGCTGCATGCACCATCCCTTCATCCACTGCTGTAGTGATACCAGCTGCTCTGGTTATAGCCATCACATGTGGGGGACACATGGCAGGTCACCTCACACCTCTGGGGGAACTGACCATTGGTCTCCAGGATGGAGGGACCAGTGGGGGGGACAGCACTGAGTGTCCTGTGTGACTCCTGTGGTATCTCTCCTTTCTTGTAGGAATGTAGCGAGGATGAGGATGGTTACAGCAGTGAAGAGGCAGAGAATGAAGATGATGAAGATGACACTGAAGAAGCAGAGGAGGATGAGGATGAAGAGGAGGAAATGTTGTTACCGGGCATGGAGGGGAAAGAGGAGGTGCGTGTTTTTGTGTTCTGCAGCTTAATGTAGAGCCGGGGGCACTTGGGAGACTCAGCTAGGGATTGTTCCTGTTCAGGTGGGGATAGAACACCCTGTGCACTCTCCTGGGGCTGAGGGAGCTGCTGGCAGCCTGGATTTGTGCAAAAGCTGAGGGATGGGCCTGGATCTGGACGGCAGGTTGAGATTGAAGAGGCTGATCCTGCTGCTGGGCGTGAGGTGCTAGGAAAGTGGTGTGGAGGGAGAGTGTGGGGCAAGAACAGGAGTGCTCTGCTGGCACCACTGCTTCAGAGCGCAGCATGATTCCTCACCGGGCCAGGGCTGTGGCTCTTCAGCCCATGATGGTGCAGTCAGGCAGGCCAGGGACCCAGGAGGTCAGGTGAAGGAGACATGGCTTCCAAGGTGCCAATTTCTCCCTTTGGGGAAATGTCCTGACTTGAAGTGAGGATGTGCTCAAGCTGGGCTGGGGTTGGAATTAGCACATTAGAGCAAAGGGTACAGACCTGTGGAACGCCGGAGAATCCTGACCCACCACGCTGTATGAGACTGGGATGGAGGTGTTGCCTAACCCTGCCCCTCAGTGAACACACTCCTGGTGTTTCCCACTTCCCTCAGGCTTTCTCCATTGTTCCACGTGTGTTTATGGGGTGCAATGCAGCACCCTGGGATGTGTGACACTGCTGGGGCTGTGCAGCTGGTGCTGGTTCCCTTAATGACCTCGCAGGGAGATAGAGAAAGAAATCTCACCAAAATTCTGTCTCTTGCAGCCTGGCTCAGATAGCGGGACTACGGCTGTCGTGGCGCTCATCCGGGGCAAACAGCTGATTGTGGCCAATGCCGGGGACTCGCGCTGTGTCGTGTCGGAGGGTGGCAAGGCCGTCGACATGTCGTACGACCACAAGCCAGAGGATGAGGTGGAGCTGGCCAGGATAAAGAATGCTGGTGGCAAGGTCACCATGGACGGAAGGGTGAACGGCGGCCTCAACCTCTCCAGGGCCATCGGTAAGCAGGAGGGGGAATGCTGGCAGGCCTGGCCTCAGAGCACCGGCCTCAGGAGAGCCATGCTGACAGCACTGCCAGCCACTGAGGTTACGGAACAATTTTTAACGAGATGAGTGGAGCTTCTTCAATATTTGATGGGAGATTTTAGTCTAATTGGAGAAAATGGTTGTGAAACAGTTGGACATCAGTGAAACGCAGCATCTGACACATCCCAGGCTGTTGTGCCAGCAGCTGGGTTGTCAGAAACCACCTCATGTAAACTGTCCCAAAACCAGACTGCTGCCTTTGGAACAGGACTTCTCCTGCTTACTGGGTTATTGAGGAATCTTGGTGTGTTGCTTCCTGGGGACCTGCCTTACGGCGGTTTGAGCCCATTTATTTGAGTGTGTACAGAAGGACCCAAACCACTGAAATTATTTTACTGTGAAGACAAAAAACACCTCTAGGATGGAAATAAGGAGTTTATCTAGGGAGACAGTGGCATTCTCACCTGCTATTTTGTGGTGGTCCTGGAAGTCCCTTTATAGGATGATTCCTGATAAGCTGCTAGCCAGAGCTGAGGGCCAGTTTTCTCAAGGGAACTTTGAATCATAAAATGAACTCTGGAGTGGTTTGGGTGGGAAGGGACCTTAAAGCTCAACCAATTCCAGCCACAGCCATGGGCAGGGACACCTTCATTAGACCAGGTTGTTCCAGGCCCCATCCAGCCTGGCCTTGAACACTTCCAGGGATGGGGCAGCCACAGCCTCTTCAGAGGTGATAGGTGCTGTGTGCTGTTGGCCTGGTGTTGGTTGTCCCAGGAGGTGGGGAAGGGGCACTTGGTTTGGAGTAAAGAGAGGCTGAGCTGGCCAAGACCCCTCTTCCCTGGGCTTGCCAGAGCTTACACCCGGAACCTGCAATGGTTCCTCTGCTTCATGGCCCACAGCCTGATCCCAGGTTGTGGGAGCACTCACTGATCCCACTGGAAATGCCCTGTGGCAGGGCAGTGCTGCTCACTGTCCAGGGCAGGCAGCACTGCCTGTGCCCAGACATCTTCCTCCCCACCACAGGGGATCACTTCTACAAGCGGAACAAGAACCTCCCTCCGGAAGAGCAGATGATCTCTGCCTTGCCTGACATCAAAGTGCTGACAATAAACGATGACCACGACTTCATGGTCATTGCCTGTGATGGAATCTGGTGAGTGGTGAGGGAGCCGTTGTGCCTCTGGGGCATCACTGCTCTAGCCTTTCTCCAGAGGTGGGCCTGAGGAAGGCCTGTTGGACACTGTGGCATGTGTGCTCCCTTTGCCTGCCTTCCTGACCCCTCTGCTCTGCAGGAATGTGATGAGCAGCCAGGAAGTGGTGGATTTCATCCAGTCAAAGATCACCCAAAAGGATGAGAATGGAGTCCTGCGGCCACTCTCCTCCATTGTAGAAGAGGTAAGATCGGGAGCTCTGCTGTCCCTCCAGCAACGTGGTGTTTCTGCGTCCCAGCTCAGTGCCTGGCTCTGCCCTCCCACTCCCTCCAGGGTGGTTCCCTGGGCACTCCAGCCAGTGTCTGACCTCAGGGGTGCTGTCCAGCCAGAGGAGTTTCTGCCCACATTCAGAAACCTGGGCCTCCTGAGGCTATCTCTGTCCCTTGTCCAGTGGGAACAGCATTTGACTCCTTCTGCACAGGTCTGGCCTTACAGCCCCTGAGCCACTGTCAGGTGCTGGAATGGGCCCAGTGCCTCAGGGTGGTCCCAGTGTGTATCTGTTCTCTCTGCTGACTTGCCCTGTTCCTCCCCAGCTGCTGGATCAGTGCTTGGCTCCAGACACCTCAGGGGATGGCACTGGCTGCGATAACATGACCTGCATCATTATCAGCTTCAAACCCCGTAACACACACCCACCTGCTGAGAGTGGGAAGCGGAAACTGGGGGAGGCGGCGGCACCAGCAGAGGAGAACGGTGGGGACAGCACCAAGAAGGCCAAACTGGAGTAGCAGGGCCCACCTGGGGACTGGGCTGTGCTCACCAGACTCTCGTTTCTTACCCATGCTGAACTCAAGACTCCAAGTCTTGTCCTTTTTTTAGCCTTAGCAGAGGCCTTGTTTGTCCGTGTCCTGGTCGGGGGGTGGGGGCGGGTCTGGTTAGCGAGGGCATGTCGCGCTGTTCATCCGTAACCATTCCAAAGAGGGAGCGAGGATGGAGCTGCGCCTGGGAGCGCTGCATCGCAGAGTCCGTGGTGAGGAGGAGGAGGATGTCCCCCCATTGTCTCCATGTGGTTGTTGCCATTTCTGTGCCTGTGAATTTCTGTTTGGAGGGAAGAACTTTTTCACTGTTGAGGTTTTTTTAATCTGCACCCGATTATTTAAGGCCCTTTCTGTTTTTATTTGTGAAACAATCTGGCGGTGGTGCTGCAGCCACGCCATGTTCAGTTGTACACTTTCAATCAATACTTTTTTCAAACTAAAAGACCAGAAAATACAGGTGTGGTCTTGGTCCTTGGTTCTTTCCTGGAGGGGAAGGTGAGGAAGGTGGGGTGTGGAGGAGAACATTTGTCCCTGTGGTCTTGGATCACTGCAGGGTTTCAGCCTTTGGCTCCCAGTTTCCCCAGGATGGCTCTTCTGAGGAGTCTCACACAGAGTACACAAGCCCTGGAGAAAGTCTCTGTCTGCTCGAGGGATAGGGGTACCAGGCATACCCCTGAGCTCACCTGCTTATAGCACCCAGAGACCTGCACCTTCTGTCAAGGTGTGTCAAGAGGCAGCTCCTCCCTGATGCCCAGCTCAGACAAGGGGTGTCAATACCTGTGGGTGCTCTGGCAGGAGCAAAGTCCATGGGCTGTAAAACACTGATGGAAAGGTGGGCTGTACAGGTGGGCTCTCCCTGTGTAGCAGAAAGAGCCCATGCACCCAGTAAACCACTGGAAAAGAAGAGTACTCTGTGGTGATCGATTATTTCTTTTCTTTTTACACACAACTGGCCCCTTTTATGTCCATTTCCCACACTTGTTCTTTCCCCCAGTCCCTCCTTCCCCCACAGCCTTGAGCTGTCCCACCTGCCCCAGGATCCCATGGGAGCCAGAAGCTCTGTGGGCAGCAGACCCCATTGCTGCCAGGCCGGTTCTCCCACCTGGCCCCCTGGACCTCAGGCACCCCTGTCTGACCATCCTGGGGCCCCTGTGACAGCGAGGCCAGAGCTGCCACTGGCTCTAAGGAGGTGACCAGGGTGTGTCCCTGCACAGCCTCTGGGATCCTGTGCTCCTCTATGTTCCTGGTGTGTTGCCATCACTGAACCCGCCAGGCAGCCATAGCACCCCTGCATCTGTTCCCTGAGCAGCTGCAGCAAGGTAAGGCAAACACCTGCAGTTCTGAGGGCCTTTGCTGTGGCACAGAACTCACAACAGAGCGTTTTGCATAAAAATCAGCATGATAAAACATCAACAGAGCACACAGAAAATGGTCTAAATCCAGTCGCTGCTCAATACAGGTTACTAATGTGAGGTCACCACGAATCAGAGCCATTTTGGGGACTCCACAGAGACTGGAGACTGCACCACAAACCTTAATGACCAGGAACAAAGTTTAAAACCAAACCCTTTGGAGATGGATGCCTGGCAGCAGGAATAGGATGACAGCACATGGCAATTGAGACAAACTGGTTTTAATGTCACCAAGAAAAGCTGCCTCAGCTCAGGCTCTCGGGGACTGCAGAAATAACTAATATTTTAGGACTGCTTGTCCCTGTGACTGTTCATTCTGTTTATTCAAAGTCTGGAGTAACCTTGACCAGGACATTGATAGCATGAAGGAAGCATGAGGTACTGAGTAGTCCCTTCCCAGAATGATCCCAAGATAAACCCACCTGGCAGCGAGTGGAAGTTGCACTGAGAACAAACCCACTTTGGAAACCCACAAAGGAAAAAAGTCTTCCTGGGAGGTCTCCTCAGGCAGCCCCATTCCAGGGGAACACACCAGCTCATCCGGAGTTCCTAAGCATGGAAACAGCCTGAGCAGCAAATCCAGCTGCAGCACTGGGTTGTGTGAGGCCCTGAAGCACCAGACTCACACAGGGCTGCAGGAGCCCAGCCTGGACACTCTAAACACCAAAGTAGTTCAGGACTGGACGACTCACTGCAGAACCACAAGACAGGGTGAGGAGCTGAAGCTTGGGGCTGCCAGGAAAGGGGATCAAAGGTACCAGAAGAGGCCTCACCTGGGGTGGTGAGGGACAGACTGAACTGCAGAAGCCAAGACAACAGCCCAGGACCAGAAGGGTGGAGTTCATCTTCGAAAAGGGAAGATCTGCAGTGCAAGGCACTGCCAAAGGCACAACCCCAACACATGGGAATCCCAGAGCAGCTGCAGGAAGTTGTGCAGGTGAGCCAACTCACAAACCTCATCTGTGGATATAGGCTGGGACAGCTGGGGATGTTCAGTCTGGAGAAGAGAAGGAGCCAGGGAGACCTTAGGGTCACAGTGCCTAAAAGGGCTCCAAGAAAGCTGGAGGAACTTTGGACAAGGGCCTGGAGGGACAGGACAAGGGGAAATGGCTTCCCACTGCCAGAAGGCAGGATTAGATGGGATATTGGAGAGAAATCTTCCCTAGTGAGGCCCTGGTACAGGTTGCCCAGAGAAGCTGGGGCTGCCCCATCCTTGGAAGTGTTCAAGGCCAGGTTGGACAAAGCCTGGAGCAACCTGGTCTAGTGGAAGATGTCCCTGCCCATGGCAAGGGACAGTGATGAGCTTTAAGTTCCCTTCCAAGCCAAATCCTTTACTCATTCTGTGACTGCCCAACTCTGAGCAGCAAAACATTCAGAAGCAGCTTTTTTCCCCCACGATGCTGCAGCAGAGTCAGAGTGGCGAGGATCCCAGTGCCAGAGACTACGCAACCCATCTGGCAATAGGTCCCCACCTACAGCCCGTGGTGTTACCCTGTGGTCCCTCCACACTGGCCTTGCTGCAGGATGGATCCCTGTGGGGATCAGCACCAGAAATCGAAGCTGGGGGGCTGCTGTCCTCCCCCAACCCTGCAGGCAGATTAGCTGGTACAGGCAGGGCAGAGGCCATGACAACTCCTGCATCGCCTGGGTGGCCTCTTCCTCACACAGGTGCAGATGTGATGCCTGTCGTGCACACCAGCGGGCTGTGCTGTCAGGGGAGTTTTGCCACAGGAGACAGAGGGACCCTCAGAAAGCAGCTTTATTTCCTAGTGGTGCCTCTGGGAAAGAGGTGGACAGGGCTAGTGCAGGGTGTGGTAGTGCTGGGTGCAGTTGGCACCCACCCAGGACCCAGCTCCCAGGGTGTGCTGGCAGAGGGGGACTGGCTCTGCCACAGGAGGGCATAGGGCCTGTGTGTGGATCAAGACTCTGCCCGTCAGGCCCCCATCACTCCACAGGGACACCCACAGCGCTGCCCCTGTCACTGGTGGCTCCCAGGGAGTCCCCAGAGAGGCTCTGCCCAGACAGGGCACTGCTGAGGCTCTGCTGCCGGGCAGAACGTGGCACCGCTTCAACCGACACCTCCACCTCGATGGTAACACCTTCCCTGCAGACAGACATTGGCCTGAGGGCAGTAGCCCAAAGGGGGACATCACCCATCCCTGCCCAGCACAGCAGGAACAGGGGAGGCTGTTTGGAAGAGATGTGCCACTCCCCCAGCCCCCTTAGCACAGCCACCCTGCTTACCTGTCAGAGGTGTCCTGGCCCTCACTCAGCATACTCCCTGCAAGGGCCACTGTGCTGGCTGACTGGCTGTCCCGTTCTGGCCACACCGGCCCTGGCCGTGGACTGCGGCTGCTGCTGGGGAGGGAGGCAGTTGGGTCTGGAGCTCCATCCTCACCTGGTCTGGGGCTGGGCAGCACTGACCACAGCTCATTCACTGGGGAGAAAGAGCACGCTGTTCCTTTGGACTGCTTCTTGCTAGAGCAGGGAGGGCACAGGCCAGGGCCTGCCAGCTGTGTGGGACTCACGCTTGGCCAGGTTGTCCAGCTCCACCACGCCGAGGTCTCCAGGCGTGCGGCTGCCCCTGCAGCCCCAGCGGCTCCGGCACAGCGACAGCACCACAGTCCCGTACACATAGGTGAGCACCAGGGGCACGCCGACACCTGCGGGCGGACAAGTCATCACTGCCCAATCCTAACCCTGGTGCCTCTGGTCCCCGACATCCCCCACAGCCACGTCAAAGCCAGAGCCCCACTCCCCAACATGGGCAGTGCCCTCGGCACTCACCCACGGTGAGAGCTGTTATGATAGGGGACACAAAGAGAGAGAGGAGAACACTGCTGGTGACAGAGAGGCACTGCTGGCACCCGGAGAGGCTGCTTCGCCGGCTCTGGCCCAGCACCTCAAGGACAAGACAGAAAGGTGAAGGGCTCTACAAAGACCTCGGCATAGCCCCAGGGGTACAGCCTCTTCCCAGCCTAGCAGAGCTCCAGCCTCAGCCACCCAGACTGCCAAGAGGCAGCCACAGCACTGCCACCACAGCACAGGTGTTCTTGGAAAGCCCCCCGAGAACCCTTCCTCCTTTTGCCCACCCTGACCCCACTCCCCAGGCTGAGCACACCCGCACTGGCAGGGGCTGCTGGGGGACAGCAGAAGGTCCTGGCAAGGCAGGAGCTGTGGGCTGTCAGGGGTGGCACAGAGATGTGCTGTGGGCAGCAGCAAGCACTGCGGGTCTGTCCAGGCCAAGAGCCATGGGCTACCAGGCTCAGCAGGGAGCAGGACCACAGGGACTTCAGGAGCACCTGCCAGTACCTTCCTACCCATGTAGATGGGGATCCCAATGGTAATGACAGGGACAGCAACACCCACAGCAAGGGAGATGACCATGGGCGCTCCCAGCACCATGCCCAGCTGCCATAGGATCCGCCGGGTCCGTGACCATGGCCTCTTCCCCCAGAAGGTGCAGCCAGAGGGGCTGTGGGGAGAGAGTGGGTCTGAGCCAAGGCTTCTGTGAGTGGCAGGCAGAGACCAGCACAGCCTGGCTCCATGCCAGGGGACATCCATGGGCCCACCAGAGAGCAGGCAGCCAGGTTCCCCCAACCCTGAGCTCCAGGTGCCTCCTACAGGGTGCCAACAGCTGGCCCCAGCCCTGCCAGACCCAGCAGCAAAGAGCACCCTGCTCCCCCTGGCTAATCCCAAACCTGGGGCAGGGCCTGGCTGCCCCCATGCCAGCCCTCCAGCTCACGTCAGGGCCCCCAGCCCCGGCCCAGTGCAGTCCCACAGACCCCCCAGCTCCTGTCAGGGCCCCCCACCCCCATGGCTCTGCACTGACCTCAGAAAGTGCACGTCAGAGATCTCCTGCAGGCAGAGCCAACAGAAGAGACACCCACAGACTGTGCAGTTCATGCGGTTGCAGCTCCCATCGTTGATCTTCATGATGAAGGCGCTGCAGCGAGGACAGACCTTAATGTCCTCAGCCTCATCTGGGGGGAGATAAGACGGGATAGGGGAGCAGAACAGAATAGTGTGCATCCATCCCAGCTTGTCCCAAGCTCTTCCCATCCCACAGGTTATCACGGGGGGAGCCGAGGTCCCTCTACACACCCCGGCCCAACTGGCACAGGGGCTGTGAGACTGCAGCAGAGGCAGTCAGAGGGATCCTGGCTCCAGCAGCCCCACAGGCAGGAGGCACAGAGGCACACGACTGTGCAAAACTCCAGCCCTGCTGCTCCCACCCTGGGCCAGGGCCTCACCGTGGGCCAACTCCTCCGGCTGGGCCAGCTGTGCTGTGGGGGTGGCCAGGCTTGGTGGCACCGGTGCACAGGGGCCATCAGGGTGCCAGGGCTGCCGGCAGTGGTAGCAGAACTCAGTGCCACAGCCCTCACGCCCACAGGTGAGGCGGGGACATTCGGCACAGCCATGGGCAAAGACAGCGTAGCTGTGGGGAGAAGGCAGTTGGAGCTGGGGTACAGCAGGGTGCCCCCTCCCCGGCACAGCCAGGCCAGGCTGTGGCAGTCCCAGTCCCGCACCGAGTTGGAGCCACAGCCCCGGCTCAGGAGAGCCGGGATACACCCTCACCAGCCCACCCTGTCCAGCAGCCACAGCCCTGGGGCTCACAGAGTATCTAGCACAGCCAAGGACACCAGTCCTGGCAGACAGAGCTGCACAGGCTCTGCAGCCAGACCAGGACTGGACACTTTCCTGGGCACACCCAGCCCAACAAAGGACAAAGTGATGAGGAACCTAGCCTAGGAAGGCTCACAGGACACAGGCACACAGTGCTGTTGTGGGAGGGGGGCGCACGCCAACCCCCGCATTCCCGTCTCTGTGCTGGGGCCAGTGGTACCTGCAGTCAGGTGCAGGGCACCAGCGGGTGCCAGGATCAGCCACTAGCAGCCGTCGCAGCAGGAACTCTTCATACTTGTCCCGGAGGGCGGGCTCGGGCAGGAGCCGGTGGACATCGGAGGGCTGGAGCGCAGCGGGGCAGTGTGGGCAGGACACCGGCACGCGGCTCTCGCTGACAGCGAGGCACAAGTACTGCTCCAGGCAGGCCCAGCACGAGCGGTGGGAGCAGGAGGCCAGGGTGGGAAAGGCCTCGGGGGGCTGGGGCAGCAGGCACAGGGGACACTCCTCCAGCGCCTGGCCCTCGCCCAGGGGCAGCACCACACATGTCTCCTCAGGTTCCTCTGGCTCTGGCTCCGGTTCTGGTGGTGTCTCACCCCCGACGGCCTGTGGCTTCCGCCTGAAGCAGCCCAGAAGCCGGCGGGACCCGGGCACACGTGTGGGCTGGTCCATGGTGGCCCGCCAAAGTAGCCACTGGCTGCTGTTGGGCTACAGAGGGCAGTGGGGAGGTGCTGGCCCTGGTGCAGCCCCCATGGCCCGGCTCCTACCTCAGCCTCACCACAGGTAACAGCAGAACCATCCCCAGCTGCAGTCAGTGCCGCTCAGCCTGCAGAGGAACTGCTCCTGAGAGCAAGCCCGTGCCCTGGGAACAGGCCCTTGGCTCCCAGAGAAGCCCAACAGCACCCTGCCAACAGGCCCCAAGCCTGTCCTGCCCCATCCTGCCTCCTTCAGCTCCGCATGACAGGTCCAGGACCGCGGGACTCCCAGATCCCCAGCGTGGGGAAGACAGCGGCAACACCAGGACAACCAGCCCAGGCACAGGGCAGTGTGACACACACCCATCCCCACCCCAGGGCTTCAGGGTTCTCCTCCCCAGGGTGAGACGTGGCTAAAGCACTTTTCACTGGAGTTCAGTTGCCAAGGGACCCAAGACCCAGTTCATTCAGTGACCAAGAGCCAGGTGATTCCAGCAGTGGGGTAAATCTGTCCATTTTCCTTGCTTGGAGCTCGCGAATCCATGGTCACACCACATTCCCTCCCCACAGTCCTTCCTCTCTACACCCCAAAGTTGCCCCCTGCCCTCCCCACCTCAACAGCACTGCTACACCCCACAGCCTCCACAGCATTCCCATGTCAGCTCTGCCAGAGGCAGAAGCACTGGCATGAGAAGAGGCCAGAAGCAGTGACACTCAGGTGAGACTGAGGCGTCCGAGCATACCTGCTCTGCTGGGCCCAACACTGGGTGGCTCCGCATCCCCCCAGAGGACACACCACTTCCCAGGGGATATAGTGCTTCCCAGGGAGAAGGCAACTGCAGAGCTCAGGGCAACCGGGCAGAGACGGGATTTACGTGGTGGCTGGAGAGCGAGAGACGGCCAGGGCTGTACCTGTCAGTGGGGAATCATCACTGGCAGCACAGCACAGCCACGGCTCCCCCAGGACGGCCACAGCCCGACACATCCAGTGCCCTTGGGACTTGCAAAGGGACGGCAGCGATCCGTGAAGAGGCCGAGCCGCGGCTCACACAGCCAGGGCCGCCTGGACGCGGACCAGAGCCACCGGGATAGCACAGCGAGTGGGGATCGGGGAAACCCCGGGATACGGCTGAGCTGCACCCCCGCACCGACCACCTTCGGGATCGGCCAGAGCACGGTGTGACCGGACAGCCAGCGGCCCTTAGGCCCAGAGGGCGAGGAGCAAAGCCCTGGGTGTCCCCCGTCTGACCGCGCGGGGACACCAGCAAGGGACTCACCGAGGTCTGCCCTCGGCGCCAGCGCTCGGCGGGGCTGGACCCAGTGGGCACCGGGGGAGGAGCCGCAACCGCCCCTGGAGGGGTACGGAGACCGTCAGCGTCCGGTAGCGGCCCCGGTCTCGGTCCCGCCGGTGCCACCGCCTCCCGCCGGCCGGAA
>VZSE01001268.1:20886-31145 GCA_013398275.1 Promerops cafer | reverse complement strand
GGGGACGCCGCCCCTCTTCGGCAGCCCTGCCGGCGGGGACGCGGACCGGCCGGGCCGTACCGGCCCCGCGCTCGGCGCATCTGGCAGGGCCCGCCGTGCCACTGGCCTGCCCGGCGCGGGCTCCGGCCGAGCTTCCTCTCACGGGGAAGGCCCAGCCCCCGACGGGGCCCCCGGGTGGGTTCTGCCCGCCCGGCATTGACCCCCGGCACTGATCCCCGAATGCTCTTTCCTGCTGAGGTGCCGGGCACGACGTGTCCCCGCGGTAGGTTTGGGGCCGCGACCCGCAGCTGCCGCCCCAGAGTCACCGCACCGCTCAGCCCCGGCTCTGCTGCCTGCCCGGGAGCCGGTCCCGGCCCCGGGGTCCTGTTCCACCACTCCCCTCGGCACTGCGGGATGTATGGAGCGCTCTGAGCCCGGGACCTCCGGCCCGGTGCGACTGGGCAGCGCCTGTCCAGCCGGTGCTCCCGAGCTTGGGTCAGCCGCAGCCGAGGCAGCCGGAGGAGCGAGCGCTGCTCAGCTCCTTGGAGCTGCCTCACGGCGACTGGCGGGAGTCACTCCTTGCCCCAGGCACTGAGCAACGTGGGAACAGAATGGCGAGAGATGATGGCATGGACTGTCCGGCCTCATGTCTCTGTCCCCTCGCTGTTCCCAAGGGCTGTGCCCTGGCCCATGTGTTCAGCGGCTGCGCTGGGCTGTGCCGCGCTCCTGCTCTGGTACTGAGGCTCAGTCCCAGCTGCCTGGCAGATGGGGCTGCTCTGAGGGCTGTGCTTCCCTGCCCTGGGACAGCTGCTTGGTAGCCCTAGGAGCCCGCCAGGGATTTGGTGACAAATTGTACCAGGAATACCTGTCCTCCCATTCAGCCCCAGCCAGGGAGCAGGACTAGGACCTCAGCCCACTGAACCAGTCAGGACAGACAAGCTGTCCCATGTGGGCACTGACACAGCCATTTAGGGGATGGTGCTCTGGGGATGCTGTGGCACTGCTGGGCTGAGGAGACAGGGGGTTCCCTCAGTGTGGGACTGGGCTGAGGGGACAGGTGGGTGCCTTGGTGTGGGTGGGGCTGAGCTGAGGAGAAAGGGGGTCCCTTGGCAGAGGGCTTGAGGCAGGGCAAAGAGTTCCCCCATAATAGCCGGGCCTTGGCAGGATGCCCTTTTCTGATGTCTGTGTTTCCAGCAGTGCTTGTGGAAGGGACCAGGAGGCTAGAGGGGCTGCCCCATCCCACAGCATAGGTTAGCCTCATCTCTGCACCTGCCTGGGGCTCTGGGAGCTGGACCCAGCCTGGGCAGCAGCAGCAAGGGGACAGTCCAGGGTCCTTCCCATGATGGTGGGCAGTTGCTGAGTGTGACAGGCCCCAGGGTTGCAGGTCAGGCACAGCACGGGGCCGGCAGGGCATGGCTCACAGCTGGTAGCAGTGAACTGCCCCTCCAGCCCCGAGCACCAGCCTGGGGACACATGTGGAGCACAGAGGCTGCAGAAGGATGAGTCTGTGCCCAGCTGAGAAGTTCTGTTTGAAAGCCTGGCACAGCCTTCCCCCTGCTGCCACCAGACAGTGGCACTGCGTGGGGCTGGGGAATGTTTCCTGCAGGATGGAAGGGGCTGATGTTGGAGCTCCCTGGTGCCAGCCATGTGAGTGCGACCAGCTGCCAGCCCCAGGGCTGGGGCAGTGGTACAGTGAGAGGGGCATAGAGCAGCGTTATAGGCACCCATTCCTCCTGGGCCAGGCTGTGCCCACCACCTTCCACCCACCAGGCCCAGCAGTGCCAGTGGGTGAAGGATCCACCATCCTCTCACCCTTCCTGGTGCCAGGGTCTTGGCCAGCCATGCAGAAGTGTCAGGGTTTCCCGAGACACCCAGAACAGGCCCTCAGCGGGGTGTTGGGGCAGGCCATGCCTGTGGGGCTCCTCACTGCAGTGCACGGTGTGGTGGGCTCCTACCGGGTGCCACAGGGTGGGTACCCGTCTGGGACTGGGGGCGTAGGCAGAGGGGCTGTGCCCAGGCCAGTCAGGCTGACACCGCCCCATCCCCACGGTGTTCTCAGCAGACACACTGGTGGGGAAGATCGCTATTCCAGCATACGCCCTGAGCGACGACGACTGCTCCTCTGGGTACCAGCAGCTGAGCGTGGAGAGTGACCCTGAGGAGGGGGGTGAGCCTGGCCCCGCCGCCCTGCCCTGCCGCCAGTGCGGGCTGCAGCTGGCTGCCAGCCTGGGCCAGAGCTGCCTGCAGTGCGCCGGCGCTGAGGGCGGCCGCAGCCAGCGCATCGTCTACTCCTGCCAGCTCTGCCCCTTCGCCTCCCACTACTCCAGCCACCTCAAGCGCCACATGAAGACACACAATGGGGAGAAGCCTTTCGCCTGCCCGCAGTGTGCCTACGCCTCTGCCCAGCTGGTGAACCTGACCCGGCACCTGCGCACGCACACCGGTGAGAAGCCGTACCGCTGCACGTGCTGCAGCTTCGCCTGCAGCAGCCTGGGCAACCTCAAACGTCATGAGCGGGTCCACAGCCAGGACAAGCCCTTCCAGTGTGCTGCCTGCGACTATCGCTGCAACCAGAGCCGCAACCTGAAGCGGCACATGCTCAGCCACCGCCTGCCCGAGGGTGAGGGGCCACACCGGCAGGACAAGGACCCAGGTAAAGGTGGGAGGGTGTGGGGATGTGGGGAGAGCTGCTGGGGGCTTTGGGGCTGGGGCGGGACACAGAGCCTGCCATTTGACCCGATGTCATGTTACTGCCAGGCTCACCGGGGCACTGTGGCTCGTCATAGAGCCAGACCTCACTGGTGCTGTGCCACCCAGCTCACAACCCCGTTTCTTTGTCCTGCAGAGCCATTGCTGCCAGAGCTGAGCCTGCACGTGGGCAGCGGCAGTGGCCCCTTCCTGCCCGGCTGTGCACGGCTGCGGGGTGAGGAGGCAGCTGCGCTGCCCGAGCTGCTCTTCCCCTTCACATGCCGCATGTGCGGGCTGGTGCTGGACGACGGGTTCGCACAGGACGAGGGCCTGGCCGAGCAGGTCTGCGGGCGCTGCAGCCTGGCGGTGCTGGGCACCGAGCCAGGTGCCAGCCCCCGAAAGGGCACTGGGGACAAGGGCTTTGCCTGCAGCCTCTGCCCCTTCGTCACCCACTACCCCAACCACTTGGCGCGGCACATGAAGACGCACAGCGGGGAGAAGCCCTTCGCCTGCCCGCTCTGCCCTTATGCCTCCGCCCACCTGGACAACCTGAAGCGGCACCAGCGCGTGCACACAGGCGAGAAGCCCTACAAGTGCCAGCTCTGCGACTATGCCTGCGGCAACCTGGCCAACCTCAAGCGTCATGGGCGCATCCACTCAGGCGACAAGCCCTTCCAGTGCAGCCTCTGCAGCTACAGTTGCAACCAGAGCATGAACCTGAAGCGGCACATGCTGCGGCATACGGGCGAGAAGCCCTTCCAGTGCCGGGACTGCTCCTACACCACTGGTCACTGGGACAACTACAAGCGCCACCAGAAGATCCACGGCCACACAGCCGAGAGCTGGGTGAACCCACGCAATGCCAAAGCCCTCCTGGCCCCCCCAGCCGTGGGCACAGCCCTGCCCTGAGACAGCACTTAGCCTGGCAGTGGGCCTGGGGTGCCTCAGGGCCTGCCCTCCCTGGGGTAGGGAGGACAGGTGGGCAACTCCATGGGGACTTAGGGCTGCCTTACACCAGGCACACTGGGGCCTCCAGCAGCCCTGTTCTGCCTGGGCAGGGTGAAGTCACAACCAGCGGCTCTGACCCCTGCCTGTGTGGCAGCACCGCCACGTCCCCAGCCACCCCACCTGCCTGTTTCTGCCTGCCGGAGCCTTCCTCTGCCGGGGTTTGGGGAAAAGGGGGGAGGGGGGAACAGGACTGGTTCCATGGCTGTTGCCGTGCTGGTCGGTGTAATTTATATTGTGTATAAAAGCATTAAACAGTCAGTTTTGTTATCTGCTCTTCACCCTGGGGGCCTTGTTCTGCTACAGAGGACAGTGCAGGGCTGGCACGGAGAGGGGAGGGACAGCAGCCACCCCCCAACACACAGCCTGGTACCAATCAAGATCCGTTTTAATCATTGTTGCAGTGTGTAAACATCAGTTACTGTCCATAAATGCTCTGTCGGCCTGAGCAGCAGGAGATACGTGGTTACAAGCCTAGATTACGCTGGCGTCTATGAGCGGGTTAGAGGGGACTCTGCGTGGAGCCCCCTGAGACAGGTTACTGCATTCTGTCTCAGAGCACAAACCTAAATGCTAATTTGGCATTATGGAGCCTGCCTGGGTCTGCCCCCAGGCTGGGCCAGGCCTTCCCAGCTGGGACAGGAGCAGCTCTGCCCCCGCGCTGGGCCAGGCCCTGCACTGCAGCCCCAGGGCTCTGCCCGGGCAAACTGTTCAGGTCAAACAAGCCCTCTCCCAGCTGGAGCCAGCAGCGGGAGGAGTTCAGCTGCCCCCACCCCGAAGGCAATGGCGGGCTGGGGGTGAGCTCCCAGCCCCGGGGAGCAGGGAAAGGTGGATGTAGCAGGTGAGAGGCACGTTGATTGCAACCTGGCTGCAGGTCGTACATTCCTCAGCAAAGGCCCTTGCAAAGGCCAGGGCTGTCCTGGGAAGGGGGGCACTACAGATCCTCATCGCCAATGCCCTCAAAGGCATAATTGCCGTGGAAGTCATTAGCACCCACATCGTTTGCAGAGCTGGAGTGGCTGATCCCACGCAGGCTGACAGAAGTGAGTTTGCTCTGCAGAGAAGGGAGATGTTAGAGAGGACAGCCCTAGCTCCCCAACCCACTTAGCCTGAGGTCTCTGGTGCACCTGCACACAACTTACCGAGAGTTTGGCCATGGGCTCCCAGGAGGCATCAGGTGAGTCCTGTGAGAAAAGCACAGTTGGGCAGCACAGGGTCATGGGACACAACACCCACCTCTCCTTCTACCTGCCCCCCTTCCGTCACCAGGGAGTCTGGCTCACTGAGTTGGTCCAGGACCTCTTTCCCTTCCCAGGGCTCTGGAAGCAGGGCACCACAGCCCTGCTGTCCTCTGGGCTTGCCCCAGCCCTGCCAAAGAGATACTGGCTCTTCTGGGGGCAGTGAGTTCTGGTACACAACACGTCAGAGCCTGTAATTGCACGTCCCCCTCACCCAGGGCTGCAGGGTCCCACTCACCAGCAGCGGGGGCGACTTCACAGCTTGCTGGCTGTCCGAGCGCCGCAGGGCCCCATTCACCCGCCGCCGAAACATCTGCAGGGAGGAACTCAGCTTAGCCACAGGGTCCCCAGCGTCAGCTCTGGGGCTTTTAACTGGCCCTGGGGATGCTGGCCCCATCCTGAGGGAAGCACTCAGGACTCAGCCCAGACCCCAGGAAGTCACAGGTCCAGGTTGGGATCCCACCCCAGAACCATCATCTGGCCCCAACCCTTACCTTGCGGATGCTGCCTCCAGATTTTTTCACCATCAGCTCATCTACCATGGACTGCAAGCAGATGCTCAGCATGATGGCCTGCAAGGGAGAAGTGTCACGGGGCTTTATGCACCCTACATCCTTCCCACACCCCATGCAGAGCCCAGCCCAGCCCTTCCCCTCACAGCCACCACTAGCCCACCATGCAGGCAGCTCTACCTGTGGGCTGGTGATGGTGACCCACTGCAGCCGGTCCTTGCTCATCAGGTACTCAAAAGCCAACTCCAGCTTCACCTCGGACTTCCCTGGGCTGCTCCCCGAAGGGCCGTTGCTCATCGGCACCTGCAAGGACACACACCAAGGCTGGGAGCCTCCATGGGGGGAAGAAGCAGCTTCCCAGACACCAGTGCAGCTCGAGGGCAGCACCAAGCCAAGTGTGGGACACCTCCCCAGTGCCCACCAGTCTTCTGCCACTGCCAGGTCCCTTCAAATGTCCTCACACCAGTGATCCCCTCAGCCCCAAGGCATGATTCAGACCCTCTCCAGGCCTACTGGGCCAAGAGTTGGCATGCTAGGAAGGGGTACCAGCCCAGCCTGGCACAGCCAGGTCTCTCCAGCCCCCCCAGACCCCTCCCTTCTCTCCAAGCGTCACTCACCGAGGATGTGACCCGCCAGCACCGCATGCGTGTGACCTTGAAGCTGCCCTCTTTTATCTGCTCATTCGGCAGCCGCACCTGGAAGTTGAGCTCGTTGTTGCCGGCACTGACAACGACATGGCAGCCCTTCTCAGGGAAGTCAGTGACACAGGGGTCGAACTTGAGATAGCCGTAGTACTTTAGGGTCTGCGCCAGGCGGATGAACTGCAGGCAGAACCAGGGATGCTCAGTACTGCCGGCCGCCTGCCCAGGCCAGGAACAGGTGACCAACCCGGTACCACACGTCACATGGAGAAGGGCTAGTGCAGTGCCAGAACTGCCCCAGTCATGGCATTGTACCCTCCCTTACCTCCTTCTTGGAGACCTTTTCTTGCAGGGACTTCAGCTGCCGGTGCTGTTCCTTGTTGACAAGGATCCATCCATGTTCGATGTCTGACACCGTCTACAAGCAGCAGTTTGATGAGCGCCTGGGACCGGAGCCACCCAAGTCCCTGCACAGCTGTGGCCAAGGGTGCAGTGTCCCTCCTCACCTGGCTGTGCCACACCAACCCTCACCTGTGCATACAGCAAATTCAACCCCACACGATGCTCCATCACATCATCATCATAGGCCGAGTCCCAGTAGCTGGAAGGGAACCACATGGGTTAGCCTACTCCTCATCTCCTAACAGCAATGAAGAGAAAATCACCCTCCTGTGGGCTGGCTCTCTGGCCAGCTACCCCTAACCGTTACCATGCCCTGCTCCCCATCTAAACTGGTTGCCATGGGAAGGTAGAAATGGGCTAAGCACAGCAGGGCAGCCCATGCTCCAGCGTCATGGTCGGGGATGCTCAGATGTGTTCCTGGGGGCTAAACCATCTGTGGGCAGCAATGGCAGGAGAAGAGGGTCCCTCTGTGGAACAGGGAGCCTGGGGCACCGCCCTACTGCTGCCCCACAGCCCCCCACTCACCTCTTGCGCAGGATGATCTGGAACTCAGGGTTGTGCAGGCTGGTGACTGACACATAGGGCAGCTCAAACTCCTGCAGCTTTCGCACAACTGTGGGGAAACGCCAGCTCAGCAGCAGCTCTGGGCAGCAGGAGCCCCTAGGCCCCCACTGCCAGGGTGCCCCAAAGAAAACAGCTGGGGTCCCCACCCAGGGTAGGGTCCAAGCACACAGCCCTCACTCCAGGCAGGGGGCAGAGCAGATGTCCCACCACAGTGGGTTCTACTCACAGGAGAAAGCTCCATCCTTGGTCTCTCTCACTAGAAAGAGGCTGAAGTAGCCAACCAGGTCATCTGGCAGATCCAGCTTGGAGGCCACAGCCTGGGAGGAAGAGCAGGATAGTCCCGATACAGTCCCAACACGGTGGCAAGACCCAGCCCATGTGCATTCTGGGGCCTCCCAACAGCAAGAAGGCAGCACCTCTGCTGCCCTGTGGCCAGGCCTGAGGCTCGTTGCAACCAGGAAACAGCTAGGGGACCCCAAACATCAATCTGGACCCACATACACCCCTCAGCACACCCATTTCAGCTCCCAGCTTTCAGCCCCACCAAGTCAACCCTGCTGCAGGGTGGGCAGATGGCAGGGGAGGGCAGGGGGGTCTACCAGGCCGAAAGAGCCCCACACATGTGGGAAACCACAGCACGCAGCAGGAGAGGCTGGTCCCACCCAGCACGAGAGCTCTGGCACCTCAAGGACATCTTCTGTCTGGTCCGATGTAAGGATGGTGACCTTGACCTTCTGCCCATTAGAGAGCAGCACTTCCAGCACCACCTCCTCTGTGGGGATCTGCTGCGTCTCCTGGAGAGAGAAACAGGACTGGCACCCCAGCCCCTCGCCACAGATTGAGAGCCCCAGACCCACCACAACTCTGCCCCCTCACCTGCTGGGCCTTGCGCAGGAAGCTGTTGAAGGTCTCGCTGCCTCCCAGCATTGGGTCCTGCCGCACTGCAGGAAGGAGCACGAGGAGTCAGGAGTCCCATGGGAAGGGGCAGGGACCCACACCAGTGTCTGGCCCTTCTGCAGCCCCTCAGACTGTATGCTGGGGCAGCCAGGGACCCCCCTGCACATCCCAACTCTGCCGGTGCACGGCAGGGGCTGGGACAGGAGCTGGCATCCAGGGGACAAGCCCATCAAATGCCAGTGCTACACTGGGAGTTGCAAGATGCGCCACAGTGAATGGAGCAGTGCAGGGAGGAAGCCATGGGCCATGCGCCATGCCCTGCACAACCGGGCCACGGCAGGCCCAGCTTACCAGCCTGCATGTACTTCTCCAGCTGCTCCCGTCGCTGCTCTACCTCTGCTGGGGTGAGCGTGAAGATCTTCTTTGGGGGAAAGGCTGGGACCACATTGGCGCCATATTCCTTCCTTAACTAGGATAAGAACAGAGTGCTGCAAGAGCCTCCAGAGAGATGGTGGCTGCCCTGATCCCCCACCCTTGCTGATCCCCAGGGACCTAGCAAGGGGAGCAGAGAGCTTGCCAGCATCCCTTATCCACGCGGGAGTCCAGCAGCATGCAAACCCCAGATGGAATGTCACAGACCAGGAGTGGGCATCTTGGCATCCAGAGCCCTCCCTACCTGCTCGTGCAGGCCCAGGAGCTGGCTGTAGCGCACCCGGCAGTGCAACACCCCGTTCACGTGGATGTTGTAGGCCTGCAGGGAAAGAGGCCAGTCAGATGCGAGCACCTGTCAGATGGAGGAATCCCAGGACCTGCCCACCTTGGGGCACACAGGATGCCAGGGAGCACCCAGGAAAAGGCAATACTCCCGAGGACCCTGCCAAAGGGCAGATGGTCAAAATTATTCAGGAAGTATGAGCACATCCAAGAGATGTGCCTGCTGGACACCAGGAAGGTCTAACCCTGTGGCTGCCCAGCCATGGGGAGTACAGAGCCACACTGCAGCCTCACAGACATGGGTGTCCCCATGCCAACAGACAAGGATACCCCATTCCCAGGGGTTCACAAGGAGGTGGTCCCTGCATGCACCCCCTCTGCTCTGGCTCAGCTCCTGCTGACACCACAGGCAGAGCACAGCTACAGCTGCAGAACATACAGGGCCTGGCAACTCCACAGTCCAGTTCCCAGCACCTCACCACAGGCAGAGTCCTTGCAAGGGACAGAACTGTCCTCTCAGGTCCCGCCATCCCTACAGTACTGTTTGGAAGGGCAAGAGGATGGACATGAGCCTCCAGCCAGCCATGGCAGCCCAGCCTCCCACGGATGCCCCCAGTGTCCTCCTGCTCCTGAGCACTGGAACTGCCCAAGGCTCAGCAGAGGTCCCAGACCAACCAGGCTGGAGCTCACACTGGCACCTCCCAACCCAAAGGCACCGGCCCAGTGGCTCAGG
Source organism: Promerops cafer (assembly GCA_013398275.1). Lineage (NCBI taxonomy): Eukaryota > Metazoa > Chordata > Aves > Passeriformes > Nectariniidae > Promerops > Promerops cafer. Next base: position 21,772 of record VZSE01001268.1, on the reverse strand, counting down.
GTTGCTGCGGAGGAACCAGGACGGACAGCGGTGGTACGGGCAGTACCCACAGCTGCCCAAATCAGGGCACTCCATGAGGCCACAGCTCCTGCCCAGCCCCCCCGGGCTGCCCAAGGGCTCTCCCCAAGGTCTCCCCCAGGCCTGAGGAGCCTTCCCAACAGCGGAGGGCAAAGTGCAGGGGTGTCACAGGGCCGAAATGCCTCGAGGGCTGCCTGCTCCTTTGGCCCTTGAGCAACTGCAGCTCCTGCAGATCGCCAGGTCTCTCCATCACTGCTCACGACCACAACCATGCCCCACCTCGGGCTCCCGAGGGGGATCACCCGGAGATTTCCGCACAGGGGGCAAGCGTGGGGGTCTCCGCGGGGTCGTGAAGCCCAGGGCTGCCCACCCTTACCCCGAGAGACCCGACCCGGACCCTCCGCTCAGCCTGGGGGCTCTGCCTGCCGCTGCCGGCCCCGGGAAAGAGGTCTGGGCACACGATAGCCACCACTCGGCAGCAGCGTCCCCCAGCTCCTCTCTGGAGGCGCTCACGGCGCAGGGAGCAAAACAGGAAGCCGGGACAAACGGACGGACGGGCGGACCAAGATGAGCCGGAGCTGGGGATGAGACCGGACGGGGCCCCTGCGGGCTGCACACCCCCGCCCGCGGCGCCTGGGCAGGGCAAGGTCTGGACATCCCCGGGGTGGTTCCAGGGACCTCCCGCGCCCGATCCGGAGGCGCGGGGGCGGCGGGGCCCAATCCCTGCCCGGCCCTGGCACAGGACACCGGCCGGGGATGGCGCTGAGCCGGGACCTGCCCGCCTCGCCCGGCCCCGGTCCCGGTCCCGGTCCCGGTTCTGATCCCGACCCGCCACCGCGCCGGGGCTGCGAACCCGCACGGCCCCACC
>VZSE01001268.1:0-13713 GCA_013398275.1 Promerops cafer | reverse complement strand
TTTGCGCGGGCTGCGGCCCGGCATGCCGCGCGGCGACGCCTTATTTGCATGGACACGCCCCGTGAGGCCCGGCTCATGGCCCACCCCACACTCGTCGAGTCCTTGTGACGTCACATTTTGGCCATCCCCGGTTCCGGTTCGGTGCTGGTGGCGCGGTCCGCAACGGGGCGGCGGCTCTGGGAGCCCCCGATGGCGTCAAGCGCCGCCCGCGGGCCGCCGTGCCGGGAGCGGAGTCTCCGGGAGCGGCCGGGACGACGGTCGGGTTCTGCCGGGCGGAGCCGGAGCCGTAGTGGGGAGGGTGAACAGAGAGTACTCCGTATGTACCGGGGGTGGACGGAGCGAGGCGGGGGCGTTCGCCGGGGTACGAGGTGGTGCCACCGTACCCGGTGCTGCGGGACACCGAGTCGTGCCAAGGGGTCTTGCGTTCTGGTGCTAATTCCGGTGTTTTTGGGCAGGGGAAGAGCTGCCGACGGGAGATCTGGACTGTGAGGATGGAGGAGAAGCTGCCAAGTCCTCGAAAAAACCTGTGCGGTCCCAAGTCAGTCCCGACGGGGTGGTAGAGGGGCGCGGCGAGAGCTCCGCGAACGGGGCAGTGCCACCCCCACGGGCTGCCGGGAAGCGCGGCAGGAAGGGCAAGGCCGAGGTGCTGCTGTTGGAGCTGTCCCAGGCCCCGGAGCCCGTCCGGATGGAAAAGGGGCTGGGGAGCAGCGAGGACGGGGACGGCCTTGAGACCCCTCGGGGCGGGCGGCCCAAGAGGAGGGCGGCCAAAGTGTAAGTGGTGGTGACAACTGGGGCCCAGGGGCACCTACGCTCTAGAGACATGTGAGAGAGCTGGGAATGTTCAAGTCTGCATAAGAAAAGGCTCCAGGGAGATTCTTATGGTGCTAAAGGGGCACCAAAAAAGTTGGAGAGGGCCTTTGGACAAGGGCCTGTAGGGACAGAACACGGGAATGGCTTCCCACTGCGAGAGTTAGATGGGATATTGGCAAGAAATCCTTCCCTTTGAGGGTGGTGAGGCCCTGGCATAGGTTCCCCAGAGAAGCTGTGGCTGCCCCATCCCTGGAATTTTTCAAGGCCAGATTGGATGGGCCTTGGAGCACCCTGGTCTAGTGGAAGGTGTCCCTGCCTGTGGTAGGGGGTTGGAACTGTGTCTTCCAACTCAAACCGTTCCCTGATTCCATGATTCAACAATCTCTGTCTCCCCAGAGGGTCTCAGTGTCTTTCCTGTAGGACTTTGTCCCATGTTGGTGGGATGTACTGATTCCTCACAGACCAATCCTTTCCCACTTTAGGGAATGTGTTTGGATCCAGGAGCCCCTGGCAGGGCGCAGCAGCTGCCTGTGGCAGGAGGAATTTCCTTGGTTCCTGACAGAGCAGGAGGAGCTTATTGGTGGTAGCAGGGCAAGCTCCAGGGAGGTCAGGGTGGGGGGAGGCTGTGTGCTCAAGGCCTCTGGCACAGCTGGAGCAGATTCATTGCCCAGACCACGGGCTGGAGGGTGCATCCACCGGGTCCTGGAGGGATGGAGGCAGGGCTGGCACACCCCCGTGTCATGCTGCTGCTTACCTCCAGGCACCGCCCTGGTCTTGCAGGGCTCTGCTGTACCTGCAGGAGCTGGCGGAGCAGCTGATGCCCGCGTGCCAGCCCCCTGCTCCAGCCGAGGGGGCGCCGGAGCCTGAGCTCGTCCAGAGGAAGCGCCGGAGCCGGAGAAGGAAGGAGGAGAACGCAGACAGCGACGACCCTGCACAAGATGCTGACTTCGTGCCCTCGCAGGAGGTGCTGCAGGCAGAGGAGGAGGAGGAGGAGGGCAGCGACACGCTGTTCAGTGAGGCGTCGGAGCCAGAGCTGGAGGCACCTCGAGGGCACAGCGGGAGGACAGCAGCCACAGGGGTGAGGGCAGGGGCAGGGGCTCTGCCTAGGTCCCTGCTTGCCTGTGTCCCAGCACCAACAGCTCCAGATGCCTGTGCTGTCCCACAGTGTCCCTGCTGCCCGGGCAGGACGACTGGGATGGGGGTGGCACATGGGGGAGGCACAAGGCCAGTAGCAGCTCCAGGTGAGGGCCAGTGGGGACGGGAGCAGGGACAGGTCCTCTGGGAGAGGGAGCAGGGCCTGCACTCCCGCTGGAGCAGCGGAAGGTGGAGGCAGGTCCTGGCCTCCTGGAAGTTCCCGTAGTGGGGCTGTGTGTCTTTAGCCCAGTGTGGCATGTTAACAGTGGCTGGGGAGAGCTCTGTTCTCGGGGGCTGTGGTGGTTCCCTTTGGGACAGGTGAGTCCCCCAGGGCTCAGGGCTTGCTCTGAGTCTGCTCTTGTGCCCAGAGATCCAAGCCCCAGTGCCGAGGCCTAGCCCCCAACGGCTTCCACAACTCCATCATGGCCCCAGTGGAGAAGAGCTCCAGCCTTACCTGCAGCCTGTGAGTGGGGACTCGGAGCGCTCGAGGCTCAGGGGGGCTACAGGGAGCAATGGGTGTGTCCTGGTACAGATCGCTGGCACAGATACAAGGGTGGAGGGGTGCATGCCATCGGGAATGTCAGTATTCTTCAGGGATGGGGCACCGTTGGGTCGGGAGGGTTGCAAAGGGCAGGGGCTGTGCTGCAGAAGGGGAGGCTCTGCCACAGCATGCAGGTAGGGGGTGGTGCTCGTGCCATGAGGAGAGGGTGCTGGACGTGCCAGCTGAGGCCATGGCTGAGGTCTGGCATGCTCTGCAGGCGGGAGCAGAAGCACTCGCAGTGGGAGTTCCCCGACTGGATCCCAGTGGCACACAGGTGGACGTGTCTCTCTGACAGGTACCCTGGGAGCAGGGAGGGAGCAGGGCCAGAGGAAAAGTGGAGCAGGTCCCAGCAGTGTCTGGGGTGAGCAAGGGGATGGGGGGGGCTATGCTCCCACACCCCTCTATGTGTCTGTTGTGGGCTTTCGGGGTCTCTTGGATCTGGCTGTGGAGCAACGTGGCCAGCAACAGGGCCTGTCAGGTCATGTGGAGGCTGGGATGGTGCTGGGGCACGGGGCTGTGCTGGGGTGATTGGGTGAGGGGTGGGGAGACCTCCTCTCACTTCTGCGTGCACAGCGAGGCTGCCCCGTACCTGCCGGCAGAGGAGAAGTCTCCCCTCTTCTCCATTCAGCGTGAGGGCATCAAGGACGATGGTGCCTTGTACAGGTTAAACAGGTGTGTGATGGGGTGTCCCCAGGCCCAGCAGGGTGTTTGTTGCCTGTCAGGCTGTGCCCTGCCTAGCATGGCAGTGGCTGTCAGCTTGTCCCCCGGCCCAGTGGGATGGTGGCTGTCAGGGTGTCCCCAGCCGTGTCTGGGACCAGGGGTTACCCCCAGGGTTGCATCCATGGGTTGGGGCAGCCCGCCCGTACTGTGCCCTGGGGTCCCACAGCCCCTGCCCCAGCTCTGCAGAAGCCTTCACGCCTCTCCCACCAACAGGTTCAGCTCTCTGCAGCCCCACCCAGAGCGCCTGGATGTCTCCTTCTTCGTGGGCGGCCCAGTGTGGGCGATGGAGTGGTGCCCGACCCCGGAGGGCTCTGCAGCCCCGCAGTATGTGGCCGTGTCCTGCCACAGGAGCATGGAGGAGACGCACAGTGTGTCTGGGCTTCACTCAGGCCCTGCACTCCTGCAGCTCTGGGACCTGGGCATGCTGCAGATGGAGCAGGGGTGAGTGGCCAGGCCTGGGGCTGGGGCCTGCCTAGATTTTGTGTCCCTCCATGGCTGTGTGGGTGCTGAGGCTTGTCCTCTCCCAGAGCCACCAGCCACAGCCTGAACCCCAAGGAGGCTGTGCTGGTGGCCAGCTCTGCTAGTGGTGTACACTGGCGTGTATTGGAGCTGCTGGGCACCAGCTGCCATGTTACTCATGGCCGAACTCATGCCCACAGCTGTCCCAACAAGGCCACACTGGCCTATGCCATCGCTGCTGACTACGGCTGTGTGTGGGACATGAAGTTCTGCCCCAGTGGTGCCTGGGAGCCACCCACTGCAGCCCGGACGGTGAGTGCTGCTCAAGGGCTGCCCTTGGGTTCCCCAAGAGTCCTGAGAGGTGACCCCATGTCTGAGCCCCTCTGTCCATCCCTAGCACCCACAGATGAGCCGGCTGGGCTTGCTGGCCGCTGCCTTCTCAGACGGCAGGGTGGTGGTGTATGCCCTGCCACACCCTGAGGCCCTGCACCACGCCAAGACAACCCAGGTAAAAGGTAGGAAGAGCCACACTGCCGAGCAGGGGAGTCCTGGCCCTCCTCCCCCTGTGCCAGGGTGGGACTGCAAGCCCCGGGCTGGGCACCTCTGTCCATAGGAGCCTGCTGTGCTCGGGAGCTGCCAGCAGGACTGTGCCCCAGCCCAGGAGCTGCATGGTGGGGAAGTGAGCCCACCTGATCCCCAAGATCAGGACCCTGCTGCCCCCAGCCTGGCATCTGTCACAGTTATAGTGTGGGATCCAAAGCTGCTTTTTGGTGTTGGGGGCCTGCTTTGAGTACTCTTGTGCCCTGCGATCCAAGCCCCGCTGCCGAAGCCTTGCTTCCAATGGCTTCCACAATTCCACCGTGGACTTCCACCGGAGAAGGGCTCCAGCCTTACCCGCAGCCTGTGTGAGCGGAGGCCATGTGCAAAGTGCTTCTTTGGTTCTGTCTCAGGGACACTGCAGCAGCCTGGCTGGGATGTAACTCCCGGGAAGCCCCTGAAAGCTGGGCACTGGGAGGGGGGCTCTCAGCAGCATCACTGTGGCCGTAGCGGGATGCAGGGTGTGGTGCAGCCACAAGGTGTGTCTCCAGCCATTCCCCATCTCCCTGCTGCCAGAGCTGCTTCCTCCAGTCTGGCCAAGCCTTGTGTTGGGATAAGACAGGGAGTGCTGGGCCAGCTCAGGCTAATGGTGCCTGTAATAGACTGAGCCGGAGCTGAGCGGGATTGATGGCCAGCGCGTGCTGGCGGTGGGCACTCAGCCGTGGCCGACAGGCAGCACTTCCATGCTGACAGTGGGAAATGGGCTCCCTGTGTCCAGGCACAGCTCCCAGCCCCCTTGGCGTGCTGGCTGTGCCCCCGCTGGCTGCGGGTGGCTGCACCGCTGCCGCAGCCCCCCGGGGCAGCTCCTGTCGTGCCTGAAGCCTGGCGTGTCATTGGCTGTGGCTGCACATACGGTCATTGCGCCTCACAGCTGGGCTGGAGCGCTGGTTTCCAGCCACAGGATCAGTGCCAGGCCGTGGTGACAGGCCCTGCTGGGAGCTCCCACACTGGCGGGGCTGTGCTGGCTGTCCCTGGGGCACTGGGGACCCGCATCCCTGTGTTCCTGCCTGGCAGAGCTGGGGCTGGTCTCCGTACTGCATCCTGGCTGTCACAGCTGTGCTGAGGAATATGCACAGCTCCTCCATATCTCCACAAATGGCTGCTACGCTCCAGGCTGTGACGTGCCTGTCTGGTGCTCACTGTGCTGGAGGACAGCCCCACACTGGGGGTCAGGACCCCAGGCCCAATGGATGTGAGATGGGGTCCCCACAGCACCCTTGTTGGGTGGTGTTGGTGGAGGGGATTCTCTGGTAGACAGAGCTACCTGTCCTGTGGGTGGTCCTGTGGGTATCCTGCCCTGAGCTGTTGTAGGGTGTAGGGTCTCTGCAGTCTGCCCTCCCCAGGAGTGCTGCCTGGCTGCTCCAGTCTTGTCAGCCATGTCCTGCATGGCTGCTCTCTGACTTCCTGGAGTGGTCAAAGTCAGGTCTGGCCCTGTGTGTCACTGCATCACCTCAGCTTTGGTGCCGGCCATGGTGGGGCAGGAGCACATCAACTCTGCGTGTGGCACATTTCAGGGGCTGCTTCTTCCAACACACAGGCAGGCCTGGCTCCTGGTGGTCCTGCTGCTGCCAGTTTGCTCCTCCATGTGCTTCAGTTCCTGCTGTGCTGGGGACACTGCTCCGGGGGACTGGTGGGACAGGGACTGGGAGCCCTGGCCAGGGCCATGAGGAGCTGCAATCCAGGCTCCAGGCAGGGAGCTCCCAGGACAGCCAAAGCCTGCCCTGACCCCCTTCTGCTCTCTTCTAGATGGGTCCCTCCACAAGCACCTTATCTGCAAGGTCAGTGTTCCCCGCCATGGTGATCCCTGTCAGGGCCGGCACCCGGTGAGCCCCCCAGCCGGTGCAGGTGGCAGAGCCTGGGGAGCCGAGGCACCTGCAGAGTGTTGGAGGGGCAGAGCAGTGTCGTGCTCCCACCCCAGGCATCCCACTCTTGGGGCATGGATGGCACCAGTGCAGGGCTGTGACCCAGGGCTCTCCCTTGGCCCTCAGGTGCAGTGCATCGCCACACTTCAGGTGGGCTCCATCCAGGCAGGTAATGCATCTGAGTGTGGACAGTGCTTCAGTCTCTCCTGGATGCCTTCCAAGCCCCACCATCACCTGGCAGCAGGGTTTTATGATGGTGAGTCTCTTTCTCTGCCCTGTGGCAGCACTCAGGAAGCAGCCCTCACCCTGGCAGAGACACCAGAGCCTTGTGCTCAGCCTCAGCTGGTGGTGGAACCTCTGCCCAGCCCTGGGTCAGGGGAAGGCTTCTCTGGGCTGGCTGTTGTTGTTCTGACATACCTTTAGGCTGGTCACTCGTCATCCCTGTCTCTGGCTCTGGGCTTATCCACATCTGTTGAACTTGCCCGGATGGAATTTTCTGCTAGGCTTGCAGTGATCCACAGCTCTGTGCTGTGTTGCCAGGACCTGCTACCATGCTGTCTGCTTGGAGCCCCAGCTCCAGCCTGGCCACCATCTCCCATGGCCCTGCCTGTGCTCCTGCTGTGTCCTGCCCCTGTTCTGTTCCGCTCTCAGCCCCAGCCCTAGCTCCAGCCCAGCTGCTGTGTTCTGCAGCTCCTGCAACCCTGCCTGTGCCGCTGCTGGTCCCCCACTGAAGCACCTGCGCCACTGGCAGTGCCTCATGGACACAAGTCTTTCCACAGGCACTGTGGCGGTGTGGAACCTGCTCACCAAATCCCTGCTACAGTGCGTGTACCAGCCTGACGCCTCCCTCAAGCTCTACCCTTTCCAGTGCTTCCTAGCCCATGACCAGGCAGTCCGGAGCATTGAGTGGTGCAAGGCTGACAGGTGAGGCCAGGAGCAGGCTCAGATGCTGCCAGGAGAGGAGCTTCCTCCTGCAGGAGAAGCTCCTTTGTCAAGAAGGACTTGGGAGGCCATGGTGCCAATGGCACTTGGCTGTCTGCAGCACCAGAGAGGTTGGGTTGGGCTTTCCAAGGTGAGGCAGTTGAGCCACTGCAGGACTGGGGCCACCTGGGCCCTGCAGTGTGGCAGGGCACAGCTCCATGCTGGGCTCTCAGTGCTGCCTTTCTCCTGCTTCTCAGCAACTTCCTGGTCACAGTAGGCAGCGATCGCAAGATCAAGTTCTGGGACCTGAGGCGGCTCTACGAGCCCATCAACAGCATCAAGCGGTTCCTGAGCACCGAGGTGGCCTGGCTGCTGCCCTACAATGGCATCACTGTGGCCCAGGACAACTGCTACGCCCCGTACGTGCTGGGGGCCAGTCCTGCTGCCGGGGCCTGGTCCAACTTCCCCGGGGCCCCTCTGCCTTCCCCCTCCCTGGGACTGTCCAGCTGTGCCATGGCAAGGGCAGGCTCTGCTTGTTTTGTGTCACACTGCAGCAGCGCAGCGTGACATCCCCTCTGCCATGCCACCCTGAGGCAGAGGCAGGGTGGCCAGGGAATGGCCTATCGCTGGACTGGGCAACAGGTGTGCTGCTAAAGGTGTTTGGGGTCTCAGTGAGTTCTTGGCCTCTGGGAGCTGCTTTTAGCTGCCTCTAGACTCTATGACATGCTGCTAGAGCAAGAACAGCCCCCTCACCCTGGGCCAGTTCTGTGGGGAGGTGGGCTGTGCCTGCTTCTTGTATTCCTGGTGACAGCAGAGTCAGGCATCCCAGGCCTCATTCTGTCCTTTCCACCGCAGGTACGGACTCTGTGGGATCCACTACATCGACGCCGGGTACCTGGGCTTCAAGGCCTATTTTGTGGCTCCTCGCAAGGGCACCGTGTGGGTAAGGGCCAGTGCAGGGCCATTCTGTCCCAGGGGCCAGGTCAGCACCAGCTGGAGCCTGGGGCTTGCAGGCAGGGTGACACTACCTGGCTGGGGGTGGTGGGAACCCCGTGCTCTCCAGCCTTCTGTCCCTGCAGAGCATCTCTGGCTCGGACTGGTTGAACACAGTAGCTGCGGGTGACATCACCGGTGAGCTGGTGGCAGCGGTGCTGCCTGACCTGGCTGTCAACCCCCTCAACATCAAGCGCTCCTCGGACCGCAGATTTGTAAGAGACCACTGCGCTCAGGTGGCCCAGCCCAGCACACAGGGCCGGGGGGGCAGGGGGACCATAGGAAAAGTATCCTGGGCCCCCCGTCCCACTAGTCCCTAGTGGTCCCTGTCTGCAGAGGAGCAGCAGGATCTCTGTCCGCCCTACCCTGAGCCCCCTCTCACCCACAGCCCGTGTACAAAGCTGACCTGCTGCCGTGCAGCCCTCATGGGCCTGAGTGCCCGGAGCAGGCACTGCCCAGGACCCATCGTTACAGTGAGATGGTGGCCAGGAGCTACATCCGATTCCAGGACACGGACCTGGTAGGAGAGGACAGGGGGCAGCCAGGGGCCGACGCATGAGCAGGGCTTGTGGGGCTGTGGCTGGGCAGTGGGGGTGGCAGGGCCAGAAGATGCTGCTGGGGCATTGGGGCAGCCCCTTACCTCTGGCAGGGCTGAGATCATGGTGCATGAGATGCTCCTGTCCCGGGCTCACAGCCCAAGGTGGTGCCACCACTTTCCAGCGCAGCTTCCGGAACTTCCCAAGCCGGGAACCCATGCGCCGGATGCACATGCAGGAGCTGAAGGCAGAACTGAGCCTTGACCGCCTGCAGCTGGAGGCCCTCCACAAGGTGAGTGGGCCAGGCTGAGGCTGAGCCCCAGCCCCAGCCCTGCGCTCAGATGGCTCTGCTCCGGGGGCCAGAGTCCCAGCACCCCGTCTCTTGTGAACTCCTCTCTTCCCACAGGTGCGCTTCAGCCCCAACCTGGACTCGCAGGGATGGCTGGTGTCAGGCGGGCAGGCAGGCATTGTGCGGGCACACTGCCTAGCAGGGCTGGCCTCCGGCGTGGGCCACCAGCTGCTCCCAGAGTGCCAGGCCCGCTTCAGCATCCTCTATGGGGGCACACCCAGCAGCCCTGGCCCCCCTGAGCCCTCCTTGCTGCCAGCAGAGTAGGGGCGTCAGTCTGCTGCCATGTGCTCACCCTGGGCAGGAGTTGGGGCTGGGGCCAGCTGTGCTGGCATGGGGCTGTGTGCCCTCTCAGTGCTGCTTTCCTGATGGGTGTCTGCTGCAGGAGGGACAGCTGCTCCCAGCCATTCCCTGGGATGCTCTGGACACTTGTCCTCATCCTCTGGGCATGGAAGGGTCATCTGGACTGTTTGGTCTGAGCTGGGCAGGGGTGGTGGGACCCGCGCATGTCCCAGGGCTGAGCTGTGGGTCTGACCCTGCGGAAGCGCCCATGGGCTCCACCAGCATGGAGCTGTGCTTGTGCTCGCCTCCATCCCCACTGTGCACCAGAGGACGGGGAGGGGGCCGGGAGCTGTGGAGTCGCTCACATTGAGCTTGTGTTCAGCTGTGCAGAATAAACGTGGTTGGTTTTGTATGGCTGTGGTGGTACTGGCACTGGGGGGGGGATGTGGCTGGTAGCTGTGGCTGTAGGGGCCCACCCCCAACTTCACCATTTCCCTCCCCATGCCCCTCTGTCTGCTGCACTGCTGCTGCTTCTCCAACACATTTATTGGCAGCGCTGGCACTGCTGCTGGCACAGATGGACACCAGGGGCACAGGCACGACTCAGCAGAGGGAATGGATCAGGCCCAAGCACAGCAGGATTCAGATGGAGCCCATGCAGCAGCATGGGGGGCTGGGGCCAAGGCCAGGTCTGAGGTCCCCCATGGGGGATGTCCCTTCCTGCCAGGACGGACAGGCTCCCTGGGGACTGGGTGGTGGGGCAGGAGCTGTGGCACAGCAGGGAGTGGGAGATCCCAGGGAGCCGCTGTGCTCCTCAGGCCGGGCCATGTGTCTGTCCCCCCAGGACACTGCACTGGACTCACTTTCCCACCCCAGGGCTCTGTAGCAGTGGGGTGGGTAGAGGAGGGGATGGGATCTCAAGCACTGCCCTGCTTTAGCGCAAGGAGCTGGGGCCAGGGCCACATCTGGCCCAATGTAGCAGCGGGTGGGGGTCTCAGGTTCGGGGGTCCTGGCAGTGAGGACAGCCTGCTGACTCCTCCTGGTGCTGCTCCACCTGTACCGTGCACAAGGCAAAGCCAAACCTGCTCTGGAGCCGGGCAGTGACCTCCTGCAGCACCATCTCAGTGTCAGCGCTGGCATCTAGGAGCAGCAGGGCAGGGGGTCATTCCTGGCATGGCCAGTGGGACCCCCCCCGGCCATGCCCTGTGCGGGTCACTCACCCACAGCCACGTGCACCGACACCGCGGGGTGGCTCAGCGTCAGCGCCCAGAGATGCAGGTCGTGGACACCCCGCACCCCGCTGGCCCCCAGAAGCACCTCCTTCACCACATCGAACTCAAGGCCCCGTGGTGTCCCTGCCAGCACCACCTGGTCACAAGGGGCCACCCTCGGCCCCCAGCCATAGCACCCACCTGGGTGAGGGCTCCCAGTGGGAGCCACTGGGGCTGGGGGCTTCCCCAGAAGAACCAGGCTAGGCATGGTGGCTTTGGGGTGAGAAAGGGCTGACCTTGGGGCCAATGCACCTGGCTGCAGTGGAGGAAGTGGGGGGATTCAGGTGGGGCAAGGGAAGCACAGAGGAGGTGAGCTGCCTCATGGGCAAAATGCTCTGGCAGATGCAGCTCTAGGAGCTCCTGTGCCCACCCTGCACCTGTGGTCTCGCAGCCCTCTTACTCACTGCTCACCTTCCATGAGGACCCTGAACACGTCTCTGAGGATTGTGATGGTGGAGCCGAGGACGAAGACCGAGAAGAAGAGGGTGCTGATGGGGTCTGCAATCTTGCACTGGGGCTGCAGAGAGCGGGGTCTCTGTGAGGCAGGGGCAGAGGCCACATGCCACCCTGTGTGGGACTGGGAGAGCTGTTCCCACAGGCAGCATGGGGGCAGTCCAGCCCAGGCACCTTCAAGTAGATGATGGTGGCAGCCACGAGGACACTGACGCTCTGCAGCAGATCACCCACCACATGGACGAAGGCTGCCCGCACACTGGTGCTGCCGGGCAGAGGGCTACGGCCGGGCTGGCAGGCCACAGAGCTCTCCAGCTGCTCGTAGGCCCCTGTGCCATGGCCATGGCCAGCAGGCGACTGGTGCAGGATGTAGGCCATGCTGGAAAGAGGAGGGCTGGCTCAGTGCCACACTGACAGGGCATGGGGGCCCTGCTGGCCCTGCTTGGCCAAAGGGGGCACAGGCAGTCACACCTGGGTCTTGGGACAGTGGGAGGAATGGGGCTGGAGGTGCAGCAGGTTTGGAGGTTGTGCAGGAACAGGACAGGGGTTTGGTCCTGGGGCTCATGACGACAGGGCTTGGGAGGCACTGCTTGGGGGACCAAGGAATGTGGGGTGTGGGGATGTAAGCATATGGACTGGAAGCCCCAAGTACATGGGGGACAGAGAAGTGGGGGTGGCAGTGCCTGGGGACACAAGGCTGGTGCAGAGGGACATAAAGTGACCTGGGGGCGCAGTTGGGGTTCTTGGGGTTCCAGGGGTGTAGGGGGGCAGGACTCAGGCTGATGCCACACTGGGACCACGGGCGTGCAGCCGAACATGGAACATACACCAGATTGACGCCAACAGCACAGGCGGATGTGGCCAGCATGGCTCGCGCCTCGATCTCATAGTCGTTGCTGATGATGCGGGCAGCCGCCAGATAGACAAGGGCTGCGGTCACAACCCAGATAGAGAGGACAGAGGCCAGCGCACCCAGTGTCTCTGTGGGATGAGACCCATCAGGACAGAACCCGGCCGCAGGGGTCCCGTGGATCCCCGCAGGGACGTGCCCCTCAGCTCACCTGAGCGGTGCCACCCAAAGGTCATGGTCTTGGTGGGTGGGCGGTTGGAGACCCAGAGGGAGAAGAGGCTGACGGACATGCTGCCCACGTCTGTCAGCAGGTGGGCTGCATCCGTCATGATGGCCAGGCTGTGTGCCAGGTACCCACCTGTGGGCAGAGAGCAGCTGGCACCCCGCACTCCGCTGGCAGCCTCGCACCCTGGCCCAGCCGCTGTTACCTATCACCTCCCCGACCATGAAGAGGCAGCAGACGGCGCAGGCGATGCTCAGCTGCTGGCGGGCCTGGAGCGTGCCCTGCCCAGGGCTGGGGGTCGGGGGGCTGCAGCGGCAGTGGGGATCTGGAGCCGGGGGAGCCGCAAGTGCCGAAGGGTCTCGGGAGCCTGTGAAAAGACTAGGGGCGGGGGTCACTGCCGGCAACACCGCCTCGGGTGCTCCTGCCCAGAACCCCCGAGGGTCCTGCTACGGCCCAGTGGTACGCAGCCAGGCAGTCGGTGGGACACCGGCGGAACCACCCCCCCCAGCGCGACGAGCAGCCACGGGACCGGCAGCAGCAGCAGGAGGCAGTGTCACGGAGCTCCCGCCGGAACCGGAGACGGGACTGGTGCTGGTACCCGCGGGGAGGTGCAGATGAGAGCGAGGTGTTGCGCCTGCGGCCAGGCGGCGGGACGGGCCACCGGTGCGGAGACGTGAGGCGTGGGGAAGGGGCGGCGGGGGCCGAGGTCCTGGTGCGTGGAGCAGCAGTGCGGGAGCGGGGACGGACAGCCCACCGGGACGGGGGCTAATGGCTGGACGGTACCGTTGTGGGCGGGTGATGGATGGATGGTACCGGTGTGCGTGGGTGACGTTTGGGCGTCGATAGGTGCGGGACGGACACCCGAGGTGGGAGCGAGGCTGGCGCACGGTGGGGCTGGCTCCGCTTGAGCGGAGGTGCCGGTGGCAGGGTGAGCGTGCCGGTGGCGGGGTGACGGTGCAAGTGGCGGACGGTCAGGGCTGGCGCGGGGACTGCGGTGGCGCCGATGTCCGTGTCGGACGGATGAAGGCACGGGGGCCGGCGGGAAGGGACGTGCCGAGGGGGCCGGTGTCGGGGGTGGGGGGTGGGAGTCGGGCGGCGCGCGACGTGCCGGGGGCTTGCGGGTGCCGAAGGAGCTGAGGGCGATGGGGGCGATGGAGTTGCCAGGGATGATGGGCGAGCAGGTGCTGGCAGTGCGGGTGCGGGAGGACCGAGGGTTGCAGATGCGGGGGATAATGGAGGTGGCGGTGCGAGGAATTGCCGGGGGCCCTGGGAGGTGATGGGGTGCCGGGGGTGGTGGTGCCAGGGTAATAGGGGTGCCGATGATGGAGGTGCTAGTGCCGGTATTGGGGTTGTCGGGGCGATGGTGTGCCGGTGGTGATGGAAGTGCCGGCGGTGACTGGAGTGTCGGAGGTGCCGGGGCGATGGGGGTGCCAGTGATGGGGGTGCCAGTGATGGGAGTGCCGTCGGTGCCGGAGGCGCCGGTGATGGAGTTGTGCTGGCGGTGGTGGGGGTGCCGGGGTGATGGGATGCCAGGGCGATGGGTGCCGGTGATGGGTGTACCGGAGGTGCCGATGATGAATGCCGGGGCGATGATTGCCGGTGCCGGCGGTACCTCTTGAGGCGCAGGCTGCCGTCGGCTCGGCCGCCCCGCGGGCTGACCAGGCGGGCGCTCTCGGTGCCAGTCAGGGTCTCCATCCCGGGAGCGAGCGGCACCG
>VZSE01001267.1:1111-12252 GCA_013398275.1 Promerops cafer | reverse complement strand
CAGATTGGTATAAAATATTCTGATTTAATAAGGTCAAGGCAAAAGGATCCAAAGATAAAAGTGTAATTGCACTCAAGTATACACTTGTACTAGTAAGAATCCTGAGATACAGCAGCTCATGGCTGTGGCTCAAGCTTTAAGGTTAGGATGTGTTTGTAGAAATTATTCTACCTTTCTTAATGACACCTGATCTCACCTAACAAATAACAAGACTTGGAGAGATATAGACTGACAGCAGGACCCGTTAAAATCATTAGGACCCACAGTATGGGTGGGAAGTAATGGGATCTGGACCACACATTTGCCCTTGTGAGAATCAAGAGTGCAATGGACACTGAGAGTATTATGTCCCTTGTGGAAGGAGTCACCATTGGGAACCCAACTATGGGGAAAAGTTAAATGTGATGAGACTTGGAAACACCCGAGTACAGGAACCATAGTGGGATGGATTTTAGAATTCATCTTCACTTCCCAAATAGCTACCTTCAGAAATAGACTAACCATACACAATTTTTGGTAACAGGTACACAATATTAAGAGTTATGGGTTATAAGTTATGAAACCTTATGACTTCAGTGGTGAATAAGTGAATTCACGTGATAAAGTAGTCTGGGCAAAAGGGGATTGAGCCCATTTGTTGTATTTCTTATTGAGACTATGATAAAAAGTTTAAATCACAGAGTATGTCATCCTGAAAATTTGAGATCGAAAGAGACTGTGACACTGTGGACTTTGTTTTGAAACCTTCAGCCCCCATCTCCCACGTGTATAAACAAAACACAAGTCTTCCTTACACACGCATTCCCACAAAATCAAGCACAATGTTATATACAGGCGTATTTAATTTTTTTGTGGAAACACAAATGGTTATTGCTGCAATGAAACTTCTTCAGAGTTGAAAGGTTAGACCAAACCTACTTCCAGAATCAGCCTTCACTATGTTCCCCAGACTGTGATGTGATCAAGAGCAAAGCATCAAATATGCATACCATCTCTGCAGGGCATTAACTGGCCAGCAGGATGTAATCTACCAGACAGGAGAGAACATGGCTTTTTTTTCAAGAGTTTATAAAATTACAGACCCAGGCAATGAAAAACTACTGCATACTAAAAAAAAAAATAAATTTCAGGCTACCCTCAGATCTCAGTTTTTCCCCTTCTTCTGAAACCTTTGCAATAGTGTCATGTTCTTATATATATGAAGTGAAATAAGTACCATATCACATATTGCTTTAATAATTCTGTAATATTTTCCATTTTTTCCTGCAAGATATATCATACATTTAGTACAAGAGTGTTCAATATGAACCCATAAAGCACAGAATAATATATGGTATGCATTTTTGACAAGATAAACTCTTATTAAACATTTTGCTTTAACTAACACATAAAAAAGTCATTTGCACCAAACCTTCCTGATAGGAGAAATGGGTGTTAATGTCTGCATAAACTACTAGATCTGAAAGAACTAATCAGGTTCTGGAAGAATGGGTGTGGGAGTCTTCACGAACATCAAGCCGCACAAGTTTGTTGCAGAATCCAGCAGTCTGAACTTCTGAACTTTAGGAGAAAATGCTCAGGCTTAATAGACTTATGAATATTAACTTCTCCACCCAGGGAGGGCTTAAAGCTAATTTTAATGGTCATACAATGCATGATGAGGGGGGGAATACATGTTAAAGGGGGAATATGTAGTAGGCGGTTCAGGAAGTCTGTACCTTCCTAGTACCGCAGCCAGTGGGGAAAGGAGGAGGGCAACATGCAGTCAAGAGTTTAGGATGAAAGGAGGCTGTGTCCTCCAAAAACTTGACAGAGACCCCATGGGGGTATGGCCTTGTGGACTCTCTGCCTTTATTCAAATAAAGTTGATTCTTGCAGGACTCCTCTGTCTCCTTTGTGGACACTGGCCTTTCACAGCATGATTTTCCACATATCTCTAAATCATTGGAATACAAAGTAACTTCTATTTTTGGTCAAAATATTGCTTCTTTAAGAGGAAATCCATATTCCTCAAAAAAAAAAAATCATAAAATACAAATTTAGCCACTGAGATGGTAAGAACATGTTTGTATTATCTACTCTGTTTTAAAATAAAATAAAACTTGAAGCTTGTAATTCTTTACTGGGAGTTTAGGTAGCAATTAAAATCATACACAACTGGAAAGAAAACATGCTGATAAAGCCATCTGCATTATATTATAGAAAACAGTACTTCCAATTATTTACTCTTTGTGAGTCTATAACAATTACAATATATAGACAAATAAAATTTTTAAAACTCATGAAAATAAAACTGAAGGAGTCTATATCTTATTCAGCTTTGTGATTCTTTAATTGGGTGGCACTGTACTAAGGCTTTGTCAGCCTAAGGCTGATAATAAACTGTATTTAGAGATCTAAAGGTATACTAACTTTTGCAAAGATTGTGATGCAATGGTGCTGAATTAAAACTATTTTTACTCCTGTCTTCAGCTTTTCTAGAAGTCTGTAAGGGAACAGAACTGGATCCTATGTCTTTTTTATATAGCCACACATACACACATGCAAAAGAAAATGTGATACTAGACATACATATATAAAAATGTCATTTCTCTGTGCTTTCTCAAGTCCATCCCTTCTGAGGTCAATGCTCAATAAACCATCCTGTTTCTTCCCACAGACTGATCTTGTGGTTAAGCCAGCAGCAACAGTGAAGCAAACATTTCCAGCCCTCCTTAACCGCATGGAGTGTCATGTCCTGCACTTCAGTCATAACAACCCCATGCAAGGTTATAGGCTTGGAAAGAATGGCTGGAAAGTTGCTCAGTGGAAAAGGACCTGGGGGTGCTGGTTGACAGCCTTTGAATATGAGTCAGAATGTGCCCAGGTAGGCAAGAAGGCCAATGGCATCCTGGCTTGTGTCAGCAATAGTGTGGGCAGCAGGACTAAGGAAGTTATTGTCCCCCTGTACTTGGCACTGGTGAGGCCACACCTCAACTATTGTGTTCACATTTGGACCCCTCAATAAAAGAAAGACATCGAGGTGCTGGAATTTGTCCAAAGAGACACAACAAAGCTGGGGAAAGGTCTAAAGCACAAGTCTTATGAGGAGCAGCTGAGGGAGCTGGGGTTGCTTAGTCTTGAGGAAAGGAGGCTGAGGAGGGACCTTATTGCTCTCTACAACTAATTGAAAGGAGGCTGTAGTGAGGTTGGTGTCAGCCTCTTTTCCCAAGTAGAAAGTAATAAGATGAGGGGAAATGGCCTCAAATTGTGACAGGAGAGGTTCAGGTTGGATATTAGGAAAAAATTCTTCACCAAAAGGGTTATCAAGCATTGGAACAGGCTGTCCAGGCATGTGGTTGAGTCACCATCTCTGAAGGGATTTAAAAGATATGTAGACATGGCGCTTAGGGACATGCCTTAGTGGTGGACTTGGCAACATTAGGATTACAGTTGGATTTGGTGATATAAAGGGACTTTTTCAACCTAAATGATTCCATGATTCTATGTACAGGGGAAAAGTGTGAAAAGTAATCCTAGTAAAAAAAGAAATAATGGAAAATTTCCATCACAGTATGCACTAAAATGGGATAAAAGAATATGAATTAGAGATCTAATAGAAATTATGGGATTACACAGAAATTATTAGGAAATGAATATGTAATTTTCAGCACAATATACAGGAACTTACAAAATCTTAACATTAATAGCTTCTCTTAGATTATTATGACCAAGGGGAAGAAAGTCAATATTTTTCTACTGTTAGTCACAAAAAAAGCACACAGAAAAAGTTTTTTTAACTATGAAATCAAATATTTCTGTAAAAAAAATCATCTTTAGGTGAAAATAAAGCTGCTTAGTAGTGGCAGAACATGAAATATATGCATGTCTAGGGATTTGCTGAGATACTTCCCCCACAACTAGAATAACTTGGAAGAAAACAAGCAGCATTATTAGCTACAACAAAACAAGGAAATTTGGGATTAATGGATCTCAAACATTAGCTAAGCAAAGCTGCAATGATTACAGCATTATTACCGGTGGAGAGTGGGGTTTAAGACTATTATTACAGCACTGAAGTCAAACTATTTTTATATATTTTTGACCTTTTAAAGTTCCATGATTGGCACTATGAAAAGATCAAAGCATTGACTGATAGCACACTTATAGCAGAGTCAGGAAGGTAGTCAAGTTGCTTAAAGGCAGCAGTAGCCCCTTATATACAAACATCATGCACAATTTATTGCATTAATACTATTTTTTCCTGGCACACATCCTGCAGAAAGGAAACTACAGAACGGTAAAACAGAATATGCTTTGAATCATAGAATAACCTACGTTGGAAGGGACCCATGTGGATCATCGAGTCCAGCTCCTGACTCTACACAGGGCAACCAAAACATTAACCTAAGAGCACTGTCCAAATGCTTCTTAAACACCAACAGGCTTGGGGCCATGGCCACTTTCTTGGGGAGCTTGTTCCAGTGCTTGACCACCCTGTCAGTGAAGAACTATTTCCTAATATCTATCTTTCCCTGATGCAGCTTTAAGCCATTCCCTCATGTCCTGTCACCAGATATAACAGAGAATAGTTCAGCACCTCCCCTCTGCTGCCTCCTTTAAGGAAGTTGTAGACAGCAATGAGGTCACTCCACAGTTTCCTCTTCTGTAAGATGAACAAACCTAGGTATCCTCAGCTGCTCCTGATAATTCATGCCCTTGAGGACTTTGATCATCTTTATTGCCCTCCTTATACTGTGGAGTCCCAAACTGCACACAGTACTCAAGGTGAGGCTGGACCAATCATGAGTATGGTGGTACAAGTACCTCTTTCGATCAGTTAGCTATAGTGTGCTTAATGAACCCCAGAACATCGTTGGCCCTTTTGGCCACCAGGGCATTTTGTTGAGTCATACTGAGTTTACCATCAACCAGAACTCCTAAATCCCTTTCTGCAGGGCTGCACACCAGCCTCTTATTCCCCAATCCATATTTACACCCAAGATTACACTGTCCCAGGTGCAGAATCCAGCATTTGTTCTTCTTGAATTTCACAAGGCTGGCAATTGCCCAGCATTCTAATCTATCAAGCTCTCTCTCTAAGGCTTCTCTACTCTCGGGGGAATCAACTGCTCCTCCTAACTTGTCCTGTCTTCCCCCTCCAGCCTCACTGAGTAACATTTTTCTCCACAGAATGAAATTTCAATCATTATAACTGGAAAAGACGGGTCTGGATTTCTTGATGTTTTCTAGTATTATACATAATTATCATGTACCAAAACATATCTAGGAAAAAACCAAGTCCACACATTTACCACAGAAATACAACTTTGTACATCTTTCTTTTATAAACTGTAGATAAAATATTTGGTACTCAATTTTCTATTTGATATTTTAAATACATACTATCTGGAAAGTATACTTGATATATGTTTGTATACATCAGAAATGCAAATTAAAACCCGTTATGTTATGCAGTTTGTTACTTTTTAATATGATGTTAAAAACCAAAGTGCAAAAAGATAAAAGTACACTTTCCAAAGGGGGAGTTAATATTTCACATATTTTACATTTGTAAGGTCTGTTTTGACAAAATAACATTAACTTTTGATCTCCCACTTGTATTAAGGGCCTCTGTCCAGGAAATCAAAGGATACTGCAGAGCATTTTGTTTCTTAAAATGTATAAATGCTTTAAAAATTAATTGCTTTATCATACCAAAGCCAGCATAAGCATCTCTATTGAAAACAGAAGCCATAGGAATAGGCATGCTTCTGTTACAGTGCAATATTTATGTCAAGTAGCATTTTTTTATATTATTAAATATCATTATCTTAGATGAGAGACTAAGAACAGCAAGTCCTTCTTAGTGCTTTCATGATTTTTTCCCCTTACAAATTTTTGGCCACTATTGAATACTAAGGCTTGAACAACAGGCCCTGAGCCAAAGTTGACCTCTAGATGAACCTTCCAACCAAATGTTATATGTATCCACTCATTAACAAAGTATTATTGGCAATATATGTATCTGCTCATTAAGTATTATTAGCAATATGATATATGTATTCATTCATTGGCAAAACATATATTTACCTTTCCATATTTAGAAACTGGAAAAGGCCACATCTGACCTTGTTTGGGGGTGTAGGATCAAAGACAACTCCCATGGTTCCTCCTTGAGCCCTGGCCAGGCTTTGGGAGAAACCCAAAAGGAGAATGAAACCAGATGTTCCTGCACAAGACGTTATGGTAGCTTGTTTATTCAACAGTATAAAAACAGGACCCCTCTCACAGCAAAGTCAGAAGCCTCATGGCCTGCAAGATGGACACACCACAGAATTTCCCAGTTACCGGATGTGGTTCTCCAGTCCTTCACTATGACAGCTTCCCCCAGCTGATGTTTGCGGATCTGGATGAAGGGGTAAAGTGTTAGGGTAACTGGTGATGTATCTTACAGGCAATCTTTTGTAGTAATGATTAGATGCATTGCTTAGCTTATCCTTTTGTAATTATTTGCAATTTTGCATTATAGTAAATTATACTTATTCCTTAAGCTGGTGTCTGTGTCTTTGGTGGTGACCCTGCCTACCGGCAAAATAACTGTTTCCAGAAGAGACATTCACTCAAATTCTAGGCTTTTGCCTAGATAACATAGAATCATAGAATGGTTTGAGTTGGAAGGGACCTTAAAGATCATCTAGTTCCAACCCCTCTGCCGTGGGCAGAGAAACCTTCCACTAGACCAGGTTGCTCAAAGCCCTGTCCAACTAGGCCTTGAACACTGCCAGGGATGGGGCATCCACAGCTTCTCTGGGCAACCTGTGCCAGGGCCTCACCATCCTCACAGGGAAGACTTTCTTCCTAATATCTAAATTTTATTTAAGCTCTTTAAAACCATTTGTGTTAACACCAAGGTCGTGGTTTTGATCCCCATATGGGCTGTTCACGTAAGAGTTGGACTCGATGATCCTTGTGGGTCCCTTCCAAATCAGAATATTCTGTGAAATCCTGTTGCTACAAGCACTGGCAAAAAGTCTCTTTGTTTTTCTTCTAAGCCCCCTTTATATATTGAAAAGCCGCATTAAGGTCTCCCCAAAGCCTTATCCAGGCGGAACAGCCCAAACTCTCTCAGCCTGTCTACATAGGAGATGTGTTCCAGCCCTCTGTTTATTTCTGTGGCTCTCTTCTGGACCCACTCCAACAAGCCCATGTCTTTCTTGTGCTGGAGACCCCAGAACTTGGTGCAGTACTCCAGGTGGGGTCACATGACAGTGGAGCAGAAGGGGAGAATCACCTCCCTTGACCTGCTGTTTAGTCATGTGAAAGAAAGAACATTATCATATGGGTTTAGATGGTACAAGACATAAATGCAGATCAAGCTGGTCATTCTAACATGATAGATTAAACACATTTCTCCCATGTAGCTATTTGGGATCTCATTGTGCTATATAATATAGTCAATAAAATATATCAACTTATGTTAGAAACATGAAGCTATTATATATCAAATATTAGTATTCAGATGCTTGTCAGATAGTTTCGATTGTCCATAACACCTATTTGCTCAGTCAGAACTATACCCAAAAGAAGGATTCCTTCAAGGCTCAAACATGCCATTTCTACTAAAATGATAAAGCAATTCTTACTTCAAACAAACCCAAAAAAATACAAGTCCATGGTCTTGCAATCAAAGCCTTTCAACAACCTGAATCCTCATGGATAACATGGATTTTAAAATAATATACCTTACAGTATTTATTACACACTGTATATCCTTATTGCCTTTCAGAGTACATCTTAAGAGTACCATAAGGATAATACTATATTAACAATGTAAGTAAAATATTGTATCAGAATAAATATTTTCTTCTCATATTTAACCCCTTTTCCTTGTACCACTGTATAGAACTTCTTCACACTCCTCTTTCTTATTAAGAAGACTGAAATAGCAGTAACTATCTAGACCTACATCTACCTAGTTTTGAGGCCATTCATAGACCTTTCTCAAAAGAGCATTCATCTCACTCCCATATACTCTCATCCTGGCTACTCTGTTGTCTCAGATTTGCCTCAGTGTCATTACATATGATTACATAATTAAACTTTGAGGGGGGGAAAGAGGAGGTATATTAGTCATTTGATAAGGAATAAACAAAACCACTCTTCCATAAAATAAAATAAAACCAAGAAAACACACAAACACAGGAAACTTTACTTAGGAATCATATGGATAATTTTAGCCATAACCTCCAACAGAGGAATAGAAAAGGAGGTAATTGGAGGGAGGTAGGAGGGCAAGGCTAAAGAGTATAAAACTTTCCAATTACCAGCCTTGAGAATGCATTATGAAATCCTTTCCCTCTTTCCCTTATCATTAATGCTCCAAGACTGCAACTGTTGCTTTCTTGGCTATGCACAAAGCATAGTTCTTCCTTACTAAAGCCACTGTTCAAAGTGAAAGTTTCTCACAGGATATTAATAAATGCTAAGAGAAGCTATGTCCCCAAAAGATCTGCTCCTTAAAACTAATAGTATTCCTTCATCCTTTCTCCCCCAGTGAGTATGCATAGACCAAATTGGATGAAAGTTCACAATAAGGAGCCATGACATGGCATGGCATGACATGTAGCAAGACAATGAAAACACTACTCGCATTTTATTTTTCTCTCTCGCATAATATGAGGGACTCAAATGTTGAATTTGTATTCTCCCTTGGTACTGAATTTATAGGGTCACTTACAGTTTTATCTGTTTCTCACAACACCCACCCACATGTGTGTGCATACAGAGAAATCCCTACTGGTTCCAAGGGCAACATTATAAGTCTACGCAGAGGGAAGCACAGTTCCAAATATTGCAACACATTTCCTGTGGCTTACAGTGGGTTGTCCTTGAGAATGCTTTTTAATGTCTATTTTCCTTGGAGAGTCACCAGCAATTTTTTTTCTGTCCTCTTTCACTTCTACATCTTCACAGCGATTGCAAGAAGCCCCTCTCAAAGAAAACTAGCCCCTCTATGGACTTTGTCTACCAGCAAGGAGAGAAGGAAGCCCAGCCAGCTCCCCTTCACCAGCATTCCCCATGGAAGGTGGCCATATTCCCATGCAGATTAGTCAGGGCCAGCCAGCCCTCTAGCTGGACAGGAACAATACAACTTCTATACTCTCAGAAGATACCCCAAGTCTAATTTCAACCATTTCAGACTAGGAAGACAGGTCATTAGAAGAAGTCATTAAATTAATTAATGTTTTAATCATGTTCCTTGTATATTTTAACATCAATATACCTATGCGTATACTTTAATGTGTGCAGATAGACACACACAGTGATGAAGACTTTATAGATAAAAATATACCACTGTCACTCAGCAAGTTTAAGAAAACAAGTAAGGGCAATATTATCAAAGAACAAGTTTATAATTCAAATAATAATTAGATTCTACACACACAAAAAAACCTGTGCTATTTATTAAAGAAAAAAAAAGAGAAAGCAAATTGAACAGCTAAATTCTCAGAGGACATCCTTGCTAGCCTTATGCACTGTACTATATAGGTATTTTGTTGCTAACTACATGATTACTGAAATGCAATGTAAATTTTTAGATGCAGTATTTGCTCATGACAATAAATTAAAAGAAAATTTATTCTTGGGGGGAAGGGAAGGACAGAAGCTTTTATTGGGTCACTGAGAACATAAGATTAGAAGATACCAGGGACAAATGAGCAGATTTTATCAGTCAAAACATCTGGTCACTTCATTCTGCATTTGCATTCGTAACAGCACAGCGTATTAACATATTATGTCATTTAAAGCACTGCTTTCCTATGACTGAAAAGAACAGCATAATATTCCATTTCTTCTGCAAAATTATTAGCAGCACAACAGAGCATCACACTATGTGGACAGCATTCACCCGTAGGGCCCATTCAGCCATACTATCTTGAATTCAGCTCCATTCTGTCCACCTGCTCAGCTGAGCTAATTCAGTAACTTAAAGAAAAATGGTTCCCAGCCTTTTCAGACAAATCAAAACTAATGGTTCTAATACTCCAAACATTCTCTTGAAGAAAAGCTGCTGCTTTTCTTTATACTTACCTAGCAGCTTGTTGTATGCTTAAAGTACATATTTATTTAGATTTGATTATGAAACCTTGTATATACCCTATCAGCAACTCCTCAAAAGTTTTTATAATTTCTTTTGTAATGTTTTATAGCATTTATAAACACACACACATAAAATATAAACCAAAAATGGCTAGATTAATAAATAACTGCTCCCTATTAAAAAGGCATTAAAAATCATAAGATTATGTCAATCAGAACACAATGAAAATTATAGATAAGTGGTGTTCTTAGTTGCCATTCAGAAACAGTATCTACTCCCTGATACTTTTCTAGTATGAGAAGTCTTACTAAATGCAAGAATTAGAAGCGGTGAGTTACAATTACTGTTTTAATCAAACAACATCACCTCTAGCGAATAAGCTATACTACTGAAGTACAGCTTTATGTACCTTAGAAAAAGCCAAGCTCTCCCAAAGTTTCTTCAGTTTTGCTCTCTTAAAATGTTATGTGTTTTTTGTTTAATAAAAGTCCACAAGCTGATTACTGGCATAAGAATTATTGACATTATAAATCCTGCTTTACCTCTGCATCTGAGGAAAAATTCTAAATTCACTACAGTAATTAAGGGTTTTGTTTTATAATGCTTTCAGTATTTCTTCTTTTCACTAGTTATACTTGCTTCTGGTTTTGCAGAACTGACTCGAATATATTTCTACTTATATTTATTTGTTATGGAATAAGATACTCAAGAATAGGCTTAGGTAGGGAATCAGCCCCTATTCTGATATTCTGACAAAGAATTGTCATAGACTGAAATCTTATAATTTATGGCTTAAACATCTTAATGAGGATTAAGCCTCACACCTTCAGGGTGGAGACCACAGCCCCAGGTTTATCTGCTGCGAAGCTCACACAGACCCTCACACCAAAGAAGGGGGTAAGAAAGGGTTTGGGTGTGTGGTGCAAAAGCCTCTGGTCAGATGCAGTGAATGCCCATCCTGTCCCCCGCACCACCACTCTTTCTTTCTTTCTTTCTTTCTTTCTTTCTTTCTTTCTTTCTTTCTTTCTTTCTTTCTTTCTTTCTTTCTTTCTTTCTT